>CM077093.1:101979428-102082832 GCA_039513925.1 Platanthera zijinensis
AAGGAAATTGATTTGCATTCAAACATATTAGGGAGTACTTGGCACCATGTTTGATGATTTAGGGAGTACTTCTGTTTATGATCGACTTCATATTGGAGTACTCTCAGTCCGAAGAAGATCATTCAAATAATTTGTGGATAGTTTTGCACACCTGAGGAGAAACAAAATTTTTGCCAAGTTCTCAAAGTGCGAGTTTTGGATGTCGTCGGTGGCTTTTCTGGGCATATTGGTTAGTGGAGAGGCATTGCGGTGGATCCGCCAAAAATAGTTACAATACAGGAGTTGCTGGTTTTGTCTACTGTGGATGAATTCTAAAGTATCCTTGGACTTGTGGGCTACTACTAGGCGCATCATATAGAGACTTTTCACGGATAGCCTTGCCTCTCACCACTCTAATGAGGAAGGATCAGAAGTTTGTTCGGACGCCGAAGTTTGCATGAGCTTTTGAAGAGTTAAGGATTCATTTGACCACGGGGCCTATTTTTGCGTTGACATATGGTACGGACAGCTATGAGATTTATATAGATCCTTCAGGGAGCGGCTTAGGAAGCATTCTTCTTCAGTTCGGAAATATTATGTCTTATGGCTCACGCCTGATGAAAATGCATGAGCAGAATTATCCAGTACACGACTTGGTGTTCGAGGCTGTGATTTTTGCACTTAAGCTGTGGCGTCATTATTTATATGGCGTGAAAGTTGACATATTCACGGACCATAAGAGAATTAAGTACTTATTGGATTCGAAGGTTCTAATCATGTGATAGCGTAGCTTGATGGAGTTCCTTGGGGACTACACCTTCCAGATTCATTATACTCCCGGGAACAGAAATATAGTCGCAGATGCCTTGAGTCGTAGGACTACGACAAGGGAAAATTGGTTCCAGATGCATGATGTGAGTCTGATCCAAGAGTTTGAGGCCTTTGATATTTCTTGTGTTTGCAAGAATACTACTGCTAATACGTTCTTGAACTGGATAGATGATGACGGTGACGGCGACGGCGCTATCCTATATGTTGAAGATGATGACGGCGACGACGATGGCATTCTCCTACATGTTGAAGATGATGACGTCGACGGCGACGGCGTTCTCCTACATGATGAAGATGAAGACTACATGATGTGGAGCTATATGAGATGAAGGCTTTTAAACATTATTTAGTTTATTTCTATTCTCATTTTTATTTTCATCATGTAATGTTTAAAACTTTTAGTATTGTTTTTATTTTCTTTATGTGGGCTGCATATAGCCAAGGTATGTTGTAAAGCCTATATATAGGCATGGACTTTCATGGTTTTATTTAGAGAATGAAAAATTGAAAACCAAAATTCAAAATTTGAATTTCCCCCCTCCTCTCTCATCATCCCTCTTGGAAACTTCGTTTCCTCCTCCTCCTCTCCTCTCCTCCTCTCCAAAATTTCGGCCTCCCCCTTTCTTTCCCTCCTCTCTACCTCCTCCTCCTCCTTTCCAATATTCATCCAAAGTCTTCCCCCTCACCCAAAAAAAACCGATCAACCCCCTCCATCAAGAGCCCCCAAATCAGCCCTTTTCCATAGTGAAATCGAACAAGATCAAAGTGTTTTCTCCCTTTGTGGTTTTCCTCCATCCCGGTATGAAGCAAAGGAAGGGGACAAGTTTTTCTCCGGTCGGCGGAACTCCGGCGGGGTCGTGGAAGAACGATCCTTGAAAGTGAACCGGAATCATCTATTCCGGTTGGGTAACGAGATCTTCTACCTCTTATGTGATTCTTATTTTTTTAGATTTTCATTTGGTGGAATACCTTTGTGTTACTTTGGAATCGTTTTTTCGTTCGTGGTTTACCTTTCCGATTGCATGTGTTGTTCTTTCTAGTTGTTTAATTTTCCGAGAGGGTTGGCGAGCCTCGCTTTCGTTTTGTTGGGAGAGATCTACCATTTTCGAACCGAACTTTTCGGTAGATCTCTTTTGGTACAACCATCGCTCGTTCGGACCGGGTGTGTCCTTTTAGCTTGAGAGAATGACGACCTATAGTCGTTTGTTCGATCTTAAAACGGCGTGGCTACCGTACGTTAGTAATAGTTGATAACATTGTTCGTGAGTGTGCTGCGTTTAATTATTGTGTGAGCATAATAGTGGAAATAGAGAGGCGTACGTGTAATCCCCTTAGCCGTTATAGTGACAAACATAGTGGCCTACATCAATTTGGTATCAGAGGGAGGTTGTGTCAATTTCTTAATTGACACCATCGTATTTAATTTTAGTAGGCCGACACGCACGTGCACAAAATTTTTCAAACAATAAAAAAGCAAAAAAATTATTTTTTTGTGGTCTGCCAATAGCAGCCTAAATTTTTATTTTTTAGCAAAAATTAAGAAAAAAAATTAATTAATAATCTCCATATTTTTGCCAGCAAGAATATCAAAAATATATATATATTATTTTGAAATTTTAGCGGAACAAATATATCTTTAAAAATAATCAGGATCAGACTATATTTCTTTGTATTTGTGCACTTACTCCGCGTAGTCTATCCCCATTTTCCAGCTGTAAATTAAAACAAAAATGGCCTACGATGTTCACGTTTCCCGAATGAAATCTTTAGGTTCTGTGATGAACGTTAGAAAGACTTTCCATTGTCCGGTAGTGGAAGAGATTAAGGGGTTGATTGGCCACCTAAAAGCTAATCAGGTTGTACCGCACTCATCTAGGCATGTTAGAGTTCCAGCTCCGACCTATGATGGGCTAGGTGGAACTCAAGAGTTTTTAAGCTGGGTAAAGGCTATGGAGCACTATTTTGAGAGATATCAGATAGTGGACCCCCAGAGGATCCCCGTCGCGAGACTTCAATTATTTAGTCGAGCCCAGACCTTCTGGCTCAATGAGGAGAGACATTTTCGGACATCCCTCGAAGAGTCACCTGTAGGTTGGAATATTATGAAGAATTTATTAACGGATGAGTATTACCCTCCCCACTATCGTTCTCAGTCATCTAAAAATGTAAGTGAAACGCCACCTATGATTATGCCTACTCCGTACCAGTATGACACCCCGTACTCCCGTGCTAGGATGTCACATAAGTTTACTTCTCCCCGCCAGGGCACTAGACCCCAACTTGATTATGAGAGTGTTCCTATCCTCGTGGGTAGTCAGGCGATCAAGACACGTGAGACTAGTGAAACGACTGGGTTTGGCACTATCTTTCATTCTATTCTGACTACGCCCGTAGTCTCCTTAGAGTCGCCCCCTGAGCTGTCAAATCTAGTTATTGACTCCCCTAATGAGTCTGAGGCTGATTCTACGATTGCGCCCATCACCGAGGATGAGGTTATTATCACTGACAAGTGTAGCGACGTTGAGGAGATTGGTTACCCTAGTGACCTTGACGAGGATTTATCTTATGAGGAATCATCTCCACTCCCCTTCGACGACATTTCGGAGCCATCCATCTTGATCATAGTGGAGTCTTTTGATGACCCTAATTCGATTGACAATCTGGCTGAATCAGAAGAGTTATCTTACGCTAAGAGCTAACCCAGTCGTGAGTTAGATGATGTTTGGGATGATGATAGTTTGACCTGTGAGAGTATTACTTTGCCCATTACTAGCCAAACTAGCATTGTGACTGATCACCCTAGTGTTGAGAGCCCTCTCCAAAATACAAGCCTCGACGTGTTAGAGGCTACGATTACACCTAATGAGAATGTAAGACCCCCCTCCCGGAACACAACACACGGCATGAGGGGAGTCTTATGCCCGAAATAGCCGCCTTGCGGTAGCACTAACACACGGGTTAGCCTTTACCACAAGACGCCTATTCCGCCGGCTACAATCCATATCACAACAATTATGCCAACCCAACCATAACAGAAAAGTAAAGCTAAAAGCAGTTCAGTTCACAGCTAAGTTAAAGTCCAAAAATAGCGGAAGATAACAAGCACAACAGGCTTGTACAAATAAACAAGAGTCTAGAAATGTTTTGCCAAACGGCTACATGAAAACACTCACTACTGTCACTGATGGTGCCGATGGCACCACCACCTCAGGTCCTATCATCCGGGCCTGGCTGTCCTGCTGCGTAGTCCGTTGCCGCTCTACCTGCGGGGTTTTCTCCTAAAAAGGAAGACGTAGCAACCGTTAGTCATAAGACTAAGTGGCTTCACATCCGCTCCCTCGGCGACTCCTCGGCACCGGGCGGAGAAAGGAATACAGGTACAATATATATACATAAGCAAGTAAACAAGCAGGTGACAGTAAATATGGTGAAGTATAAACTACGCTACACAACTAGCAGTTCTACAAATATCCATGTAAATGACAGCAGGTATAATTAATCAGAATAGCAACTTAACTTATAAGAGTGCCCATACAAACTTATAAGTTAAGGATCGGCTTAACAGTAAAGTAACTCATCGTATAAGAATGCCCATACAAACTTATACGATGAGGATCTTGTGTATGCAATGAATGACATGTTATGAATGTTATGTTATGACCGACTCATGCGCACGCACATGCAACTTGCTATGTCGACACAGACTAGAAGTTCCCACTTTTCGAGCAGGTAGCTAACCTCTCAGGCGTCGTCCGTCGTGGCCAGACGGCGACAGTGGAGCGGGCGTCTCCACTACTAGGTGGTATCACACTACCTATCCTAGGCCCCCGTACGCCTCAACGCTAAAAACACAACAGCGGAGCTCACATGCGTACTACGGCTCAGAAGGGGTCTTGGGTAAATGTGCACCAAGATCACAGCCCAACCTGGCCTTGATTTCGAACCGGATGGAACCTCGGAAACGCACGAGGTGCAAGCCCAACCGTTCTCATGGCACGGAGGAGATCTCGGGTTATGGACACCAAGTATCTAACCCTACCGCCCAAGGTCTACTCATTGGCTCCCATCGGTGTGACGACTGGCGAACCCGTAGACCTGCCACAATCATTATCTCAACACCGCGACACGATGAATCGTCGCACATCACATGCCCCAAAACAACTCACTCGACGCTACCCGTAGGGAGACTTCAACTCTAAGCATCGGTTGTTAATAAACCCCTTGGGCTCGGATTACAGTTACAAAATACTCTTCACATAGTGTTCATCATGTTCACGCCCACCTATTCAATGATTTCACCTCAACACTACGTACATTAGATATGTTCAACGCCAATTTGTATAAATATATCCTTTACCCATAGCAACTCCTAATATCTAGCCTTCCCATCCAATCCATTTCTCTACCATTGCATGGTTATCCCTTATTACACAACCAAATGAGTAACCATACTAAATTATAGTAACAACGACATTATAGTTATATGGGAGCAAGATATCACATGAGCAAATCACAATCATTGCAAGAGTGCTAACATTATAATTTAATAAGTGCATTAACATAGGATAGTCCAATACTAAAACTGGGATTCCCGGAGCTACAGGAATCCTATCATAATGAACAACCCCTCGTTGGAAAGGTATTCGCGAGGGCTACGACTTTTGTGTTGAGTCGATCGCCCAGATCTGGTCGCAACATACCAGAAATTCAACTCGAATACGTACAGGAAACAGTTTCCTGTACAGGAATTTTCCCGAACGCAGCGGACTCGAACCAGCTTTCCCGTGGCTACAGGTATCGCATGGAAACGAGCAACCCCTCGTTGGAAAGGTAATTTCAAGGGCTACGACTTTTGTGTTGAGTCGATCACCCAGATTTGGCCAGAACACCTCCGAAATTGGCCACGAAGGTCGCCGCGTGCAGAAATCAGATTTCTGCACGCATCTTAAGGCGAGATGAACGGCATCCGTTCATCTTCTTCCTTGCAACGACCTCGCATAAACTTCTCCAGAAATCACACCCAACCTTATTTCTCCTTTCAAAGCCAAACCCTCAACGAAAACCCCTCTCATCTCCCTTTTGAACGATGAGAAGGTTGAGGGAGACTAAACCTAGGAAACCTAGGCATGGCTTATCCTAAGAACTCTCCTCCTCACCATCAAGACTCTATGGAGTCGATGTCTCTCCTAAAATAACTAAAGATCTAGCACCAAGGGAGAGGGGAGGAAGCTCACCTCAAGTCCAGCGGTACCACCATGGCCGGCCATGAGCCTCGCACTCCTTCGCGGCGGCATTGTTTTTCCCTTGACGGTGGCGGCGTTTTGATTCCTCCAAGGATGGCTCCGGCAAGCTCTTCCTCCTCCTCCAGCCAAGAACCCTCTCAGGAATTTCGGGGCAGAAGAAAGGAGATGAAATGCTAGGGTTTCCCAACTTTTTCCTTTTTATACATCGCAGACACGGGTAGGCACACGGCCGTGTTCCTACCCGTGTTCAGGTGACACGGCCGTGTGGCATGCCGTGTCTAGGGCCGTGTTCCTCCCAGAACCACTTTCTGCTGGGTCAGGGTTGCGGCACACGGGTAGAGACACGGCCGTGTCCCGACCCGTGTCCTTGGCACACGGCTAGGGACACGCCCGTGTCCCAATGCCCGTGTACCTCTCTGACTGGTAAGCCTATTTTTATGAGGCACACGGGTATGGACACGGCCGTGTCCATACCCGTGTCAGCCAAAAATGCTGTTTTGCCTTGTTTTCCTCATTTCCCGCACGTCCGCACCTGTTCACCCACATCCCCCATTGGGCTCACCACAGCCCCCTTGACTCAAATACGCAATCAAGGGGCCTAGCGCGAATTGGGACGTTACAGAGAATATCTCTGATTTTCCTGAGGATCTTGTAAGTGAGGATGTTCTAGTTGATTTCTCTAATCACGAATTAATGGATGCCCCAACTGATTTGGAAGACTTACTATATGATCAACATTTATTGTTGGAAGAACTTTCAGATGAGTTGGTAGAGTCCTCCTGTGAGGAGTGTTATTCGGAGAGTGAGTTGGGTGATGATGAGCCAGATGAGTTTATCGTGAGGGAAAATCTTTTGTTTAATTTTTCGGTAGAGTTTGATGGCTTGTACCCGGAGGATTTTACTTGGACGATAAATCCATATTTTGACACTGGGTATGACGTAGCCCCTCCTCCGGAATCAATCGATGCGCCCATTCCTGAGATTTCTACTACTACTGATGTCACAATTAATGAGTTGGAAGAATTTCCAAGTGAGAGAGTTATACTTTTGGAGGTCGTTATTGAGGTAGAACCGGATAAGCGTCCCCTTATGCTAACTCCGTGGCGTGAATTTAAATACAATCTTAACTCTTTCTCGTTGTTAGTGCTACCGATAAACCCTCCTGATATGTTGACCCGACCAGCGGATCCTTTGAGTTGTGCGTTTAATTTGCCTGATTTGAGTCAATTAGTTTTACCATCCATGCTGGACCCTCCTTGGGACATGTCGCGTCGTGTGTTATTAGATGTTGTGTTGGGTCATGATGATAGTCTCGTTAATTCTGTACCCTCTCAAATTTCTAAGATTCACCAAATCTCTGAGAGCACGTTAATGACGTGGCCATCTTTTGTGCCATCAGACTGCACGCAGTTAGTACCATCTGATTTCATTCTACTAGTGCCTCCTGATGTAGTTCTGCTAGTGCCACCCTATTACTTTCCGTTTGCACCACCATATTTATTTCCGTTTATGCCACCTTATGTAGTTCCGTTACCGCCAATTTCTATGACAAGTCAACAAGCAGTAGTATTTGCCTCTTTTGTTCTTAATTTACATAAGCACGGTAAGGAAGCGTTAGTCACACACATGTCTTCTTATCAATATATCGCTAACTTACATAAGAGGGTGTCTCCTTATAAGGTTTTCGGTTTACTCTTGGTGCATCTCATCCCAGAACGGATGCCTTCGGGAACTATAGAAACGTTGGCGATTTGGCGAGTTAGAACTTTTCGGATTTTTAATCAATTAGGAGAAACAACATATCTGTTGAAGTTAACCACTGAATGGGGTAATTCCCCTAGTTTAAATGTTTCCAATTTCACGCATTGTGTTTTTCCACCTTTTGAAATATCTAACTCTACGTTTGGTGCCACTATATTTTCATTTGGGTTGGGGGGTGAGCTTGTTCTTGGATCGTCCTCTCCATCAGTCTCCAACGGAGGTACGTTGACTGTTGATGAAGAATTTTTTCCTCTTTATTTGCCTAATGCTTTTCTCAGTTTCCCCAGGACAATCTTTTTGCTAGACAGGTTCATATTTGGTTTTTTGCTCTCCTCTCCAAGCGGTGGTATTCAGCGTTATGTGATACGATGGTGTGCTCTCCCGATCTCCGGTGACCCTTGGATTTCGGACTCGGCGATGGTTCTTTTGGATGATGTTCTTCGGCGCCAGCACCTCCATGCCAACTCATCGGTGATGAGTTATTTTGAGCGGGGGAGGATTGATGGCGGCAACCCCCAACGTGTTAAAGTTAAAGATGATGATGGTGACGGCGACGACGTTATCCTATATGTTGAAGATGATGACGGCGACGGCGACGGCGATGGCGTTCTCCTACATGTTGAAGATTATGACGGCGACGGCGACGGCGTTCTCCTACATGATGAAGATGAAGACTACATGATGTGGAGCTATATGAGATGAAGGCTTTTAAACATTATTTAGTTTATTTCTATTCTCATTTTTATTTTCATCATGTAATGTTTAAAACATTTAGTATTGTTTTAATTTTCTTTATGTGGGCTGCATATAGCCAAGGTATGTTGTAAAGCCTATATATAGGCATGGACTTTCAGGGTTTTATTTAGAGAATGAAAAATTGAAAACCAAAATTCAAAATTTGAATTTCCCCCCTCCTCTCTCTTCCCCTCTTGGAAACTTCGTTTCCTCCTCCTCCTCTCCTCTCCTCCTCTCCAAAATTTCGGCCTCCCCCTTTCTTTCCCTCCTCTCTACCTCCTCCTCCTCCTTTCCAATATTCGTCCAAAGTCTTCCCCCTCACCCAAAAAAACCGATCAACCCCCTCCATCAAGAGCCCCCAAATCAGCCCTTTTTCATAGTGAAATCGAACAAGATCAAAGTGTTTTCTCCCTTTGTGGTTTTCCTCCATCCCAGCGTGAAGCAATGGAAGCAGACAAGTTTTTCTCCGGTCGGCGAAACTCCGGCGGAGTCGTGGAAGAACGATCCTTGAAAGTGAACCGGAATCATCTATTCCGGTTGGGTAACGAGATCTTCTACCTCTTGTGTGATTCTTATTTTTTTAGATTTTCATTTGGTGGAATACCTTTGTGTTACTTTGGAATCATTTTTTCGTTCGTGGTTTACCTTTCCGATTGCATGTGTTGTTCTTTCTAGTTGTTTAATTTTCCGAGAGGTTTGGCGAGCCTCGCTTTCATTTTGTTGGGAGAGATCTACCATTTCCGAACCGAACTTTTCGGTAGATCTCTTTTGGTACAACCATCGCTCGTTCGGACCGGGTGGGTCCTTTTAGCTTGAGTGAACGACGACCTATAGTCGTTTGTTCGATCTTAAAACGGCGTGGCTACAGTACGTTAGTAATAGTTGATAACGTTGTTCGTGAGTGTGCTGCGTTTAATTATTGTGTGAGCGTAATAGTGGAAATAGAGAGGCGTACGTGTAATCCCCTTAGCCATTATAGTGACAAACATAGTGGCCTACATCAATAGAGGTACAATACGACCTTGTAAACTGGGTTCGGCGAGCAACGGAACTAGATGAGATTATGAAATGCTATGCAGCGGATGGGTCAAATTCCCAATTCTCCATGAAAGACGGCCTTTTGAGAAAAGATGGTTGCATGTGTGTCACGAATGTGGGTAAACTATGAATGGAATTGATGTATGAAGCACACTTCACGAAGTACTCAATTAACCCAGGGAGCACAAAGATGTACAAATACATGAAAAAGATGTTTTAGTGGGCAGGTTTGAAGAAATACATAGCTCTTTACGTGTGAAAGTGTCAGACTTGTGCCTTACTGAAAGCAGAATATCAGAAGCCTGGTGGTTTCCTTAAGTCATTGCCAATTCCGTTATGAATGTTCAATGATATCTTTATGGATTTCGTGCACGGACTGCCGAGATAACAGAGTGGAAACGATGTCGTATGGGTAATCGTTGACTGATTGACAAAGGTATTTCACTTCATACCAAATAAGAAGGATTATTGCGTGGGAAAATAGGCAATGTTATATGTGGACAACATAGTACAATTGCACGATGTGCCTTGTAGTAATGTCAGTGACCGAGATAAGCGCTTTACTTTGAATGATTAGAGGCTAATCTACCAATTTTTGGGTACTCAATTGAATTTTAGTACGACCTTTCATCTGCAGACAGATGGTCAGACCGAGAGGAGAAATTGAACAATGGAGGATATGGTCTGTATGTGCGCCTTAGATTTAAGAAAATGGTGGGAGGACCATCTCTATATGATTGAGTTTGCCTATAATAATAGCTATCAAGCTAGCATTCAGATGACGCCCTTTGAAGCTTTATACAGTAGCAAATGTCATACTACCTTAGCTTTGGCAGAAATAGAAGAATTGATGTTGTATAAGAATAAGGAGGTTGAAGATGCAAATTTGACTATACGCTTGATACGTGAGCGTCTATTGGAAGCCCAGGATAGGAAGGCAAACTACTATAATGCTAAGCACCAAAATGTGGAGTTTACGGTTGGTGATTTGGTAAATTTCAAGATTATGCCATTCAAAGGCCTATCCAGGATTCAGTGCTTGAAAAAATTGAGTCTGAGGTATCCTGGTCCGTTCGAAGTGGTTTAGAGAATTTGATAAGCTGCCTATCGATTAGCTCTTTCGACATAGCTAATTGGTTTGCATGATGTGTTTCACATATCGGTGTTATGGAAATCTTTGAAAGAGCCGACGTAATTAGTGGCTGATGATCAGGTACCGGTCGATAGTACTTTGACGACGAAGGTTAGAACCATTCAGATCAAGGATATTGAGATCACGCAACTAAGAAACAAAGCAATTGGGATGGTCAATGTTTTTTGGGACAATTGTTGCTGTGAAGAATTGACATGGGAGCGTGAGCAAACCATGCGAGAGGAATTTCCCGAGTTGTTTTTATAAAATCATGTTATAAACTTTTGTACTATTCTCCTTTACAAATATATCAAATTTTGGTACGAAATTTTTATAAGGAGGGGAGGTTTGTAACGCCCAATAAATCCTATAAAGGAAGAATTGGGAGTTAACGTGCGACGGTAGGGTTAACGTCGTCATTAGCCTTTGAATTAAATCATCTTAGGGCCCGAGAATCTATCGCGCGGAGGTAGTAAGCTAGAGCATAGCGCTACTAATCAAAGTTTTAATGCATTGAGTGACTACCGCAGTGTGGTAGTTTGTTATCGCATGGCGATAACACTCAACACTCTCAACGCCATCGACGAAGCGATGAGTGAATATTGCGTGGCGGTAGTGAACTAACCCGCGGTGATAGCTTGAGTTAAAGTTCTGCCTAGCAGTAACTCGACGTGCTGCGATAGCTGCCACGTGGCAGTAAGGTGGAGGCTATTTTGGAGCGACAACGCGATATAGATTGGCCCAAGATGCAACTGCCTTTGATACCGCATGACGTTAGCAGATACCACGCGATAGAAGCCTCCAGATATAATCTATTCAAGAGAATGAATTCTCATTATTCTTTCTCTTAGTTCTTGAGGTTCTTGAGAGCAAGAAGGCTGAGGTTAATCTTTGCTAGCTAAAGGAAGGAGATCTTGTGGTCAGATTCTAGAGCCGAAGTAAGATCCTTGAAGTGGAAAGTGAGGCGCTCTTTCCATCTGGGTAAAAGCTCATTCATGGATCCAAAATAGATTACTAGGGTAACGATTTTCTCCTTGGAAAAGTGAAGTCCTCAATTTGATAACGTTCAAGGAGCACCTCACCAAAAGGTGAAGAAAAGGTGGTTTCAAGCACGTCATTCGTTGTGATCCCCGATAAAACATGCATATAGATCCAGAATCAAAGTACGGAATTGGCATTCTGTGTGAATCCCATTTGGACAGGTTGGTTTGGATTGGTGATGAATTCATTTGCATTCTAGAGAAGACTCAATGGATAAAAGGTGTGGTTAAACGTATAGAATCAAGGGTCTAGGGGTGTGTAGGGTACTACCGTGATAGTATTGGAGGTTATCTACAGGAAAAACACCCAAAAGTGGGGAATTCTATCCCTACCGCGTAGAGGTAGTACTACCGCCGATGATAGCTCCTAGTGAGCTATGTTTGTGAGGCTTGTCTCAGGGAGACCTGGAAGCCCTTATATGAGAAGCTGAGAGCCTGTACTACCCAGCTATGGTGGCCATAAGTGCCAACCTTATTTAGGGTGAAGCATGTCTTTCGAAGACCCTGAGGCTAGCATGTGAGTTCATCCATAGAGGCCAACTATTATGGCCATGAGAGCCGTAATTAAGCTGTGAACTGTAGTGCCCAGCTCTAAAGGCCATTGAGCCGAACAGGAAGGGGGAGGTCTACCCGCATCTTGTCTATTATCCATGATTGCATCAGCTTTCAGAAGTGGCATGGCGATCTGAGAAACGATAAGGTAGTGAACTGTACCTGTGTTATGTCATTCAGACTAGATTGCCAAAAATAACTTGCTTTCGTTGTTGTCATAATGGGAGTTTTAGGCATGGGTCCGAAAAGACTAGAATGCTCAAGAATGAACTGTTAATTCTTGGACCTCTAAATGGGAGGTGTTACCCTGGAAGTCCGGTACATCGAGAATGTGCCCTGAGTGCACGGGGCGTGTGGTCGTTGAGCCTGCGTTTGTGGTAAATAGTGCTTGAATGCACATTATTGTTGTATATATATATATGTTGTTATTGTGGGGAAGGAGAATCGACGCCCCAAGTAATGGCTGGGGTCGTTATAAATGGGTCGGGAAATGCTGACCGTTACTTTGTTTTCCACGTTTTGGTGGGTTGTGATTTGCAGGCGCTGGAGAGCCAAGTGGAAAGTAGCGGGCTGAAGCCCTTTTGCTACGATTGGCTGGCCCTCGAAGGCCCTATTGCGAAATTTTGTTGTTTTCATGTGTGTCCTGCCTGCCTGCCGATGTTTGTAAATCACACTTTTGAATTATAAATTTAAGGCCTTAAGTCCGAAATATTTGGGGTACTTGTATGTACATTCATGAAATATATATAAATGTTCTTTATATATAGTGGACATTCATATGAATTGAGTACGGGCAACCTAAAAGCTTCCGCTAGAAGGCTCTGAGTTAGGATTCAGGTAGTTTTTGATATTAACATGTAACTCTCCCAATTTTCTGTGGGATATGGAGTGGGGCCTCGGTCGAACCCTCTACTATATTTCATGTGATTGATGGAGGTGTTGCAAGGCTATAGACTTGGTCCTACAATCATTGATGGACAATAACAATCAGTTTGTCTTGAATTACAATATGAATTAGATTGACAAGACACTGCCCGAGCTCCTAGGCATGTTGAGAACTGTCGAGATTAATATGAAGAAGGCCAAGCCAGCTAGTCCCATACTAATGGTGCATAAAGGCAAGGGCTAGCCTAAGGGTTACAAGAAGACTAAGGTTGGACCTAAGTCATCTCTTGAGCCCAAGTCTTTGGCACTGAAGAAGAAAGGCTTGGTGAAGGAAGGGAAATGCCACCACTGTGGCAAGGCTTGTCATTAGTTGAGGATTTGTCCTTCTTATATTGAGGGTCTGTATAAAATGAAGGGAGGTATGACTTCTGCTTCAGGTATTTATGTTATAGAGATAAACATTTCTGCTCCTTCATCATTTGTATTGGACACTTGATGTGGTTTTCACATTTGAATAAATGTGCAGGAACTGGGAAGGAGAAGAATGCTGAGTAAAGGGGAGGTGGACCTGCGTGTGGGCAATGGAGCAAGAGTTGTTATTGTCGTCGTAGGAGTTGACTGTCTTTCTTTGCCCAATGGGCTTGTAATAGAACTAGATAATTATTATTATGTTCCTTTCATAACTAGAAACATTATATCCATATCATATCTTGACATGAAAGGATTTTTGTTTATAATTAAGAATAATTATTGTTCAATTTTTATGAATGATGTTTGTTATGGTATAGCCCAAATATTTATTGGTTTATATGTTTTGAACTTAGACCATCCGATCTATAATATAGAAAATACTAAAAGACTAAAAACAAATGAATCAAACCCTATGTACCTTTGTCATTTGATGAGTCCGGTATTTATAGGGTTTTTCGGACTCATCTGGGTATATTTTCTCACTCGAGCACTACATTTCAACCGAATATCGGTTATATTTTCATCGTTCGGTCATTGACCGCTTTGTGTACTATTTTGGCCCATGGGTGTGCAATTGTGCATTCGTTTGTTGGGGGCAAGCATATGGTGCTCCCCATGGCTTTTTCTTGCTGCTATTGTTTGCTTTTTTGTGTTGGGAGTTTGTTTTCTAGCTGGTTTTATTGCTTTGTAGGTGGTCGAGATGTCCAAGTTTCATTTTCCAATTCATGTGTGAAACACACGGTTGTGTGAATTTCTTCCGACACGGTCTAGTGGCAATCGTGCGTTTTATACATCAGTTCTGGGGACGTCTGTAGCTACCCGTGCGTTTTGTTCACTCACGGTTTTGACCCAATTGTACGAGAAGGAAACGCACGGTTTTCCTATAGCTTTCCAATTTGCACCAGTCTGTGGTTAATCGTTCGACTTGTTTACGCACGGGCGGCAGCGCCCGTGCGCGAGTAAAACGCATGGTTTTCCTATTTTTTCCTGCTTTCCTTCTTTCTTTCGTTACCTGTGCGATTTACTTCGGTCACGGGCGGATGCGTTCGTGCGCGAGTAAAACGCACGGGTCAACACCTCTCCTTCCGCAAGCTTATCCTGTAAAGTATATAACGCACGGTTGACGCACGGTCGTGCGCCAAACCGTGCGTGCCCATTTTTCTAACCTGCTTCTATATAAAGTGCATATTTCTTCTTCCATGGAACCAAGCCCGAACAAGTCTTCCTCCGGTTTTCATTCCTGTTCTTTTGAGTGGGAAATCTTCCCTTCAGCCACCATTTTCTATCTCCTCCTTGGAGACTTGATCCGACAACCATTTCTACTTCAAGAGCAAGAAAACTCTTCATCTCTGGCCACCATTGTCATCCCCAAGATCCAAGCTCCATGTCAAGCTCAAAGGTTTCTGAATCCATGAAGTTCTCCGGTTAGAACCATCCAGCGATTATTCACGAAGAAGACGAGATATTCGAAGGAAGTGACATCCCTTTTTGGTTCCCGGACATCATCCGTAGACCGAGTTCGGACAAGGCCTGACAACCCTTGAATCCGGCTGTGAATCTCGGAGAGACTTCGTACGTTTGGTTGATTCTCTCAGCCTTCACTTGTAGCGTTTCCTTTTTCTGAATATTTAGAGAGTTTGAATGATGTGTATAAATATTATTAGCTTGAATATTTCAGCACATCTAGGTGTTTATTTATTTCTGTTCTTGATAGCTTGTTGAGCTCCATTTTCTTTTGTGCTAGTTATGATTATGCCATTCTAGCGATTGCTAGAAGCGTGCATTGCGAAGAGGTGATTGTGACCCTCATTAGATCATCCATCTTCCCTATTACTCTTTTGAGTAATCCACCCAAGAGATGCGGTGACGGCGCCCCGCAATAGGATTTTTAGCAATAGATTTAGGAAAACCCCAAATAAAAACCAACTTCGGTTATATTCCCGCTTGCAATCCCTTTTTCAAATAGCGAAATCAAACTGCCTACTTGGACTCCTTGAGATATCGATATCCGAGGATTCAACTCCCCACTTTATTACTTGTCTACGATCGGTACACTTGCCGACACCTCAAGATTGTCGTTTGGGCCATATAAATGAGAAACACATATCCAAGCCCCATAAAGATGGACTACTGGACTCATTTGATTTTGAATCATTTGAGATATTCAAATCCTATTTGTTAAGAAAGATGACTAAAGTCCCTTTCACTAGCTTGAATGAGAGGGCTGATGATCTGTTGGGTATAATACATAGTGATGTATGCAGACCCATGAGTTCTATCCCTATAGGGTTGTACTTCTACTTTTTTACATTTACTAATGATTTCAGAAGATACGGATATGTGTATCTTATGAAGTGCAAATCCGAAACCTTTGAAAAGTTCAAAGAGTTTAAGAATGAAGTAGAGAACCAGATTGGTAAGAGGGTTAAATCACTCCATTCTAATCGAGGTGGAAAAAACCTAAGTCATGAGTTTTATGATCATCTGAAAGAGTGTTGTATTGTATCACAACTCAGTCTACCCAAACACTGCAACATAATGGTTTGTCTGATCAGAGGATTCGTACTCTATTAGGCAATGTGTGTTCAATGATGAGTCCTGCAAATTTGCTAATTTCCTTTGGTGTTTTGCTCGAAAGACTACTGCTTTTACACAAAATCGTGCTTCAACAAAATTGGTTCTGAAGACACCATATGAGATATGGACTAGGAAGAGTCCTATTATGTATTTTATTAAGATTTGGGGCTGTGAGGCATACGTGATACGTCAAATGCCTGACAAGTTGGAACCGAAGTCAGATAAATGTTATCTTGTGTGGTATTCAAAGAAAACTAAAGGGAACTATTTCTACCTACTGTCTGAGGACAAAGTGTTCGTCATGAGGATGGATGTCTTTCTTGCCAAAGAGTTCTTAAGTAGAAAGACTAGCAGGATAGAACTTGAAGAATTTTAAGAACCACAAACAATGAATGAACTGGAATTAGAACCTGAGCAAGGACTACAAGATGTTGTAGCTAAAGAACCTACTCATGAAACACAAGTTCCGCATAGATCTGGTATACCAAGGTTTGAGCCTAAGAGATATGGATTTCTCGTGTCTCAAATAGATAATATGTTGCTTATGGATCATGATAATGAGCCTGCAACCTAGCAAGAGGCTATGAGTGGACCGAACTCTAAGAAGTGGCTTGAGGCCATGAAATCTGAAATTTACTCCATGTATGCAAACCAAGTTTGGACCTTAGTGGAGCAACCTGAAGGGATAAGATCCATTAGGTGCAAGTGGGTATTAAAAAAAAAGAACGACATGGATGGGAATATACAGACATTCAAAGGGAGATTAGTGGCAAAGGTTTCAAGCAAATACTTGGAGTTGACTATGCTTAGACCTTTTCCCATATTATTATGGTTAAGTCCATCAGAATTCTGCATGTAATTATTGCGTATTATGACTACAAGATCTGGTATATGGATGTCAAAACGTCTTTCTTAATTAGAAACCTCCTTGAGGAAGTGTATATGACACAAACCGAGGGTTTTGTATCTCCATGTGAAACCACTAAAATATGCAAGCTGTAGGGATCCATTTATTGATTAAAACAGGCTTCTCGAATTTGGAATCTTCGTTTTGATGAAGAGATCAACGAGTTTGGTTTTATCAAGATCAAGGATTAACCATGTGTTTATATGTGGATTAGTGGGAGCATTGATATCTTCCTAATATTGTACGTATATGCTATACTATTGATCTGGAATGACAAACTTACCCTACAAGTTGTTTAGAACAACCTAGGGAACTGATTTTCTATAAAAGACTTGGGCAAAGCGACTTATATACTTGGTATTAAGATCTATAGATATAGATCGAAGATTTTTTTGGGTTTGACCCAAAGTACAAGTGTTGATACGGTTCGACATTCTTGAGTCTAATAAAGGATTAATACCCACATATCATGATATGAGTCTCTCTAAGGACCATTGTCCTAAATCATGTGAAGATAAGGACCGCCTGAAGATGCTTACATATGCTTCAGCAATTGGATACATCATGTATGCAATGATATGTACTCGACCCGATGTCTCTTTTGCATTGAGCATGCCAAGTTTGTTTCAGTCTGATCCCAGTGATAGTCACTGGATAGCATTCAAGAATATCCTAAAGTTTTTGAGAAGGACTAAGGATACGTTCTTGGTATTTGGCAGAGAGTAAAAGCTCATTGTAAAAGGTTACACGGATGTTAGCTTCCAAACTAATAGGGATGACTCAATATATCAGTCAGGGTTTATATAGTGTCTAAATGGAGGAGCTGTTAGTTGGAAGAGTTCCTTGCAAGAGACAGGTACTGATTCTAGAACTGAGGCCGAGTATATCGCTACTGCAAATGCGGCAAAGGAGGCTGTATGGATTAGGAAGTTCATCGGCAAGTTAGATGTAGTTCCTAGCATTGTTAGCCTCGTAGTTCTCTATTGTGACAACAACGGTGCAATTACACTTACTTCGAAACCTAGATCTCATCAATTCTCCAAGCACATACTTCAGCGGTTCCATCTTATTCGTGAGATTATCGATCGAGGAGATGTGAACATTTGTAGAGTGCAGATAAAAGAAAATATTATGGATCCACCTATAATGCCTCTCGCACAGAGAAAGCAAGATTGTTAAGTTAGATCAATGAGTATTAGATACCTGAATTATCAACAATAGTTGGAGTCTTGTGGGTTGTATGTTTGTTAGTTGTAATAATTCATTTGATGAATAGAGTACTATATATTTCATTTTATATTTATGGCAAGTTTTTTTATTGTGTAAATTAATTTCTATTGTGATAGATTAATTTAACGTAATAAATGCCCTTATAATGTTTGTTTCCATAGGAGTCAAGTGGAGACTTGAATGTGAGAGCCTATATTCTTACAAGCTTCATTCTAAAATGGTCACTGGTCGACATATCATCTTAGAAGCTAAGGGCGATGATGATACATTAAGACTATCATGTGCATTGACTGATGAACGGTTCTCATAGGTCAAGATATTATGATATCAAGTTATCACATGGGTACTTGTTAGTGAACAAGTTGTACTGGACAGACCCATTATGATAATATTTTGTGTTGTTATATGAACGTGTCACAAGTATGGCTCAAGTGGCAATTGTGTTTATGATCCTTTGACATAAAGTCATAATATTCATCAAGTAAGGAAGATCATGCTTTTATGCTATCAAAAGTCCAGTCTTGAGAAAGTTGGATGACAAAGGTTTTTATTGGGTACGTTACGAAAAATTTGGGTGTTTGCGTGTGGATAGAAATGGGATTTATCCTCCTATATGACAGGAGTTGCATCCATGGGCCCCTTGATGGGATGGTACTGAGAAATACATGGTCATACATGATTAAGTCAATATATGATATTGGGCTCACAAATTTCTAGAAGTACATTCTAGATTAGGAAACTAGGATTAAGCAATTTTGAGGGTGATATGGTCTATACCTCTAGTTCTATCCGGATGTAAGGGACAAAGGGATATGACAATACAGAAACATTGGTCACAATTGAGTTTTAAACTCTTATTGCTTGGGGAGCAATAATGTATTACTAGAGCCGCTCATTTTTTAAGAAGCATTTGTTTGATACTTTGAAGATCAAGTGGGATACTGTTGGTGATACCATTGTGATCTAGAAGTGATCAATCATGTAGTCTCACTGTCAACGCAATATGATCCTATAGGGTTGCACATAAGAGCATTTTCAGAAATCGGAGGAATGGATTATATTGGTCTTGCTCATATGTGTTGAGTGAAGAACCAAGCCCTGGCAGGCGTTGAGTGTATTGAGACAAGGCACAGTTAGGCGTTTAGTTCATTGAGACCACTCGATGCTTCGTCGAGTCAAATTTTGATTTTTCTAGTTTAGCATTGAGTGCATTGAGTCCACTCGACGCTTCATCGATTCAAATGTTGATTCGTCGAGTTAGGCGTTTAGAGCGTTGAGTCAACTCGATGCTTCGTATAATCAAGTGTTTATTCATCGAGTCAAATGTTGAGACCACTATTAGGCGTTGAGTGCGTTGAGTCCACTCGATGCTTCATCGAGTCAAGTGTTGACTCGTCTAGAAAGATTTCCATGTGTTATGGGTCTGCCGATATTGACTACTTTTTGATGTTTATTCCTTTGGGTATAAATAGAAGATGTCTTAGGGTTTTTATTATACAGCACTGTGCTAAGCCGGAGAGGAAAAAGACCGATGGAAATCATTTATAAAAGTCTCGATCCCGTCGCCGTCGCTCAGCCTGTTTCTGGCGCCCATTGTCGCCGCCTCTTTTGGAGGAAATCTAGCAGTTTGTGAAAATACGGAGTACTTTCCTCAGACCTATATCTTGTGTGACAAGTGTCTAAGGGTTCTCCCGTTCATGTCGATCACCTATAGAGGCTTGGATGCATTTCTATGGTAGGAACTCTAGCCGCTAGTGGCAGTCAGATTTCTTGGAGAATCTCGGTTTAGTAGAGACTCAATCCCGTAAAGGTATATTTTATTTACAACACTTTACTTCTTGATCAATGTTCATCGCAAGATCTATATCTTTTCGGGGTTTTCTTGTTCCCTATTCTGTCGCGTGCACCTGTTGTGATGTATAGAAAAACCCAACTTCACTAATGTTAGGCTCTATCATTTGGAAATAATGTCAATGTGTTATTGATTGTAAGGAAAAAAGGAAGTAGATCTGAAGGCATTCCTATGATTTCTACCACAGGGTGTTATCTAAAACGCCGAGCATTATCTTCTAGAAGGTCCAAATTTTGAAGAAAAAGTTGCCGAAATTTCCTTTGTACCCATACTAGAATTTTCCTAAAGTAGTTACCGTCTGACGGTAGTACTAAGGTTTGTACTAGTTTTCATGCCTATAAAAGAGCGAACCTCCTCCTTCCAGAGTATTACAACCAAATCCATGAATCTTGTACTTTTATGAGAGCCTCCTCCATGTAGTACAAAAAACTTCGTCAATGCTCATGATGGCTATGAACACGAAGATGGATCGATCATGAATACTAACACAGAGGTTGTGCACATCTACTACAACAATCCTTGGTGCACTTCAGTCATCTTCAAGTTCATCATATTGAGGGAGTTTTATTTTGTTCTATTCATTTGTATTTTTCTTATTTCTAGTTATTATGAATTTGTCATAGGCGGTGGCGACTAAGTCTTTCAAGACTTAGGAGAAATTCATCATAGGTGGTGGCGATTATGTCTAAGTCTAGATCTAGGGGGGCAGCTCAAGGCATTATCTATGGATAAAGAGACTAGAGCCAACCAGTCCTTGGAAGAAGGGTTGGTATAGAAAACAAAAAGTTTTTTTTACTTTCTCCTTGATCCCAAGCATTATTGGGGTCAAAATTTTGTAATCATTTTTTTAGGAATAAAATCATTTTTTATTTTATTACTAGCTTATTAATTTCATGATCTAGTTTAAAAGCAAAATGGGAAATTCTATTACCAATGCTGAGCAACAGTTTTTACCGCTAGCAGTAGCAACAAAAATTACATTCTGACAGTTTCTTTAATTGAAAGTCTAAATATTTATAAACCCCTTATTCACCTCCCCCCCTTTAAAGGCACATACAAATCAAATTTATTTGACAAGTTCTTGATGTGCTCTTCCTTCCTAGAATAATCTATATTTGAGTAGCCTATTAACTAAAATTCAGATCTTGATGAATACTTCAAGCCAAGATCAATTGTACCCTTTAGATATCTTTTGAAACTTTTTACATAACTCAAATATGATTCTTTAGGGTCTACCTAGAATCGAGCACAAGCATATGTGACAAATATTATGTTTGGACTACTAGCAGTGAGGTAGAGAAAAGAGTTAATGATTGCTCTATATGTCTTTTTATCATTGAATTTACCTGATTCGTCTCTATCAATCACTACATTGCAAGTCATAGGGGTTCTCATAGTGGAGACATTTTCCATCCATAACTATTTAATAATTTCTTAAGAATATTTAGATTGGGATATAAAGATGTCATTCAAAAATATTTGAACTATTAGTAGTTTTTTATATATTCTTGTGAATAGTGTTTATCTACTTTTCCACTTTAAATGAGTGTTCTAAAAGAAAAGTTGATAAGCTCTCATACCAAGCTCTTAAAGTTTGTTTTAGACCATATAGTGGTTTTTTTAAAGACGTGAAGGAATAGAATGATGGATAAAACCCAGAGGTTTTTCCATATAATACTCTTCTTGAAGAGTATCATTGAGGAAAGCACTCTTAACATCCATCTGGTAGACATTGATCTTCTTGTAGGCATGGAATAGCCTGATTGGCTCTAGTCTGGCAACTGGTGAAAAAGTTTGGTGATAGTTTATTACTTCTTCTTGATTTTATCATTGAACTACGAATCTTGTTTTGTTTTTAACTATGACACAATTGGAATCCAACTTATTTCTATATACACATTTAGTTTCAATGATTGGATAATTTCTAAGCATGTTAACTAGAGTCCAGACCTTATTCATTTCAAAGTAAGTTAGCTTTAAATCCACTATGGATCATTGTAAGTTTCCTAAAACTTCTTTGGTTTATATGGCTAAAGGAAGCACTTCTGAAAGATTAAGGGTATTTTAATCAACTAGAGGGGGATAAATAGGTGTTTTAAGAATTTCAAGACTTTTTGGATTTTTTGACCTTGTACACAGCAAAGAACAATAAATCACAATCAAAAAGAGCACGCCAATATTTATAGTAGTTCCCCAATTATGGGTGCATCCACCCTTAACTTATCTAGTAGTGTTCTAGATTCAGCCAATTTCTCCAATTTTCTCATATCAATGATCTTACACTTAGTGTCCTTGACTCCTATAACTCAGGAACATCAGTAGACCCCTACCTCAGACCTCTAACACATGGACTTACACTCATGCTATCAAATCCCTACCTCAATCTTTGCACCTAGAGATATACACATAGATCTTCTCCAAAGATCCTACCTTAGATCATAATGATCTTACACTCATATTCCCTCTTAAATCCTACAGCAAACTCAGATCTAAAAGTATCTTATAATTTTATAGTAAGAGAATAAAATAATTATAAAACACGTTGACTCAAACTTAATCTCTTAAAGCTTCTATAGGACCAGCATGGTGGCTTCATCTTCCTTGATTAGCTCTTTTAATATATCTTTTTGGAATTGATTAGAATTAGCCGAGAGTTCTTATGGTTGTGAGAGGTTTCTTCAGAAAGATTTTACTTCTATTGAGCCTTAGGAAGATTTATCTCTAGGGTTTGCCTCTACTTGAGGACTTGGCGAAGAAATGAAATCTTAAGCACTCACAAAATTTCTGATTCAAAATACATTTGTGTGTATATGTATCTCTATGTTTCTTCAATTCTTCCTGCCCTTTTATTGTTGACTTGGTCGACAAAAGCCCGTGCTGCTGATAAGTATATACACCAACACTAGAAAATATGAATATAGAATTCTCCTCTAATTGTAATAATCAAAAATCAATTTGCATTAATTCTTTCCTCATGAAGATCCTATATTAATGCAGCAAAAGGTGGATTTCAAATGATCCACAATATAAAGCTTAATCACTGGAGCAGATAGATCGACACTCTTTAGGTCGATGTAATTATCATTACCATCCTATGTTTGTCTTGTTGTTGTAGTCACTATTATCCTTCAACACTTATCCAAGATTTTCTAACTGATAAGCTACTTCTTCTATCAATAAAATGATGTAGTCGACATTCTGCTTGAGATCTATTCAATGTAGTAGATATCTTTGTTGGAAAAAACCCTTATGATTTACCATAAAAATTTACTTTAAATGATTTTATAACCTAGGGCAATTACTCATGTTGTATAGAGAGGGTAATATGGTCTTACAAGTCCTAAGATGTCATTGGTATAATTGAAATGAGAAAAGCACACTAGATTAAGGAGGAAAGTTATGAAATGCTAACATGCATTGACTAAAAGTCGGCGCAACTTTGAGTAGAACTCAGCGCAACTTTGACTAGAAATCGACGAAACTTCGACTAGAGGTCGACGCAACTTTGATTAACAGTACAAGCTACTTCAAGAACAAGTCAGAGAAACTAAATATGATAAGTCAACGCATGCTCTAATATGGAGTCGATGCAACGTCGATAACAAACTCAATTAACAAAATGAAGTTAGAATTCTATGTTACATCTATATGAACTTGATGCTACAATGATAAATCATCTAAACAAAAATTATTTTGAAGATCAAATCAAAATTGCTTCAAGAATTGTTTGTTTTTTATAACTGATTCTTGTAGACATTAGATGATATGGCTTATCAGCTATATATAAACAAAGATACACATGAATGGATTGATGAATTATAGAAAGATCATTTTAACTTCAATACAATCGTATTTTTGGAGGATATATTTTTGACAGAGAAAGATATGAAAAATCATCATCGAAATTCTTCCATAAATCAGTCGATAATTTTGTTACTGAATCTGTAAATAATCAGTTCTTCTTCTTCTCAAGACCAAATCTTGTTGTAACAGATTCAGTGGAGATAAAAGAGAAATATGGATTAAGTGCTTATAATCAGTGAGATTATCTTATTCAAAGATTCATCAGATTATAGATTTCAGATTAACAAAGTGTCATACAGTCCTTGGGATTCAATTAAGAAGACTTATCAAGAAGATCATTATATCCTCGGATCTTCAATAATTTTTTGGATTTTATTATCATTCTCAGTTTATGAACAGAGTTATGAGAATCCCTCTTCTAAGGATTTAGTAAGTGGTTCTAATAGTCTCCTTGAGAAAAGATTCAGATTGTATTGGTTCAAGATCTCCTTATTAAAAGATCTGGTGTTTGGTTCTAAGAGTCTCCTGATTAAAAGACTCAGGCACTATGATAGTGAATTCCTACTAACAGGGTAGAAGAGTGGATGTAACCAGATTATGGGAAACCACTATAATATTTTGTGTCTTTTGTGATTTTGCCATTTATCTGTGTTATCTTGTTGTTGTGTTGTGATTTTATTTATCTACGCTTATTTCTTGTTGATAACTGATGTATATGTAAATTCAGTGAATTAATCGTAATATTTGAAACAAAATTTTAATCTCTAATCACCCCCTTAGAGAAAACACTGAGCTATTTAGCAACTGTTCTCCCATTTCAATTTGTATCAAATGGAGGTTGATCATTAATAGGTTAATCTAGAGGAGATTAATCAATAAAAGGTCAACACCTTGATCAAAAGATCATCTCAGTTTCATTAGTATATTTTTTATATATTTTTTTAAAAATGTCTTCAAATACATTCAAAGGATTTGCATCTATTAGGATACCAGTTTATAATCATGAAACATTTGCACTCTAGAAAACAAGAATTTGATTATACATGAACTCTATTAATGAAGGTATATTTGAATAAATTTTTACAAGACTACCGATGCAATATAGGAAGGATGCAGAGGGAAATATAAATACAGAACTTGTACCAAGAAGTTAATGAATAGATAAGGAAAAGAGAATAAAAGATTACGATGCAAAATCTATTAACATATTAGTCTCAACTATGTCAGATGATGTATTTCAAAAGATTGCAGAATTTCAATCAACAAAAGAGATATGGGTATCACTATCAAGAATCGTAGATGGAAGTTCTGATGAAAAAATGATAGAGCAAAACTCTTAATTTCTCATTATGAGAATTTTCAAAAGAAAACTAATTAATCTGTTGCAGAAATGTATGACAGATTCAACATGATAAACAATGAGCTGAATGGATTGAATAAAGATATATCTCTTACTGAGATAAATAATAAATTACTCATGTGTTTCCCAAGTACATTGGATTCTAGAATTTGGTCCATAAGATAAGAAAGGTGTCACAATGAAATTACAACAGATGCACTTCTAAGAAAGTTGAAATCATTTGAATAACTAATGAAAAGTAGAGCTGAAATAGAAGCAAAGGAGAATGGCTTAACATCTAGATCATGATAAATCAGCTGCTTTTAAAGTTACTGAAAATGAACGTTCTATTTTAGAACATAAGATGTTTAATCTTCAAGTAAGGAGATTTACAAAATTGATGAAGTCAGGAAGCTTTAGGAGAAGAGATAAAAATTTGAGCAAAACAAAGTTTGAAAAGACTCCCAATATGGAGATAATCTATTTTTCTTGTAGAAAACCTAGACATATAACAGCTGAATGTCTAGATCAACAAAAGGAAAGATTAAGTACCAAGGATCAAAAGACGAAATACCATGAAGAGAAAGGATAAGAAAAAGGGGAAAGGTTTTATTGCTGAAACCTAGAGTGATATAAGTTCTGAATCTAGTTCTTCATCAGATAATGAAGAAGAAACTACTGCTGAAGAAGAATGTCTTGTGACTCTAGAGACAAAATTAGATCAATAAACAAATGAGGTATTTGATTATTTTGGTAATATTGATTTTTCTTCAAATGAATTTAAAGTATGTGTTGAATCCAGGAAAATCCCTTACTCCAAAAATTCAGATCAATGAAGTCTAATGTTACTGTTCTTGCGGTCCAATGCCACACTTTAGATGGCAATTGCGGTAGAAAGAAAACTATCTAAAAGCACACCCCAAGTGCTCTAGTAGTGAGGTCCCACAACGTACCCGGAAGTGAGGGAGAAACTTCCCCTCCCCAACCAAAAGGCTGGGTGAGGTACTAGGCAGGCATGGACTTGGTAAGTATCTACTTAGAGGGAACTTCGCCTCTTCCCCAAGTCCATTTCTACTACCCCTAGGGGGCTATTTATTAAGAAATACTTGGTGGTATATTCGAGTTTCCAGCTTCTGCCAGTGAGTTCCAAGGTTCTACTCACCCATACTCTCGAGGTACTTGCCCAACTCCCCTATGCTCGCCTATGCTCGCCGAAGCTCGCCTCTACTCGTCCGATGGTATGTGAATAGCCATCTTCTTGGGTACTTCTGATCTCGATGAATTACGGGTTATACAATATGCTTTAGAGAATTTTGTATGGATCAAATAGAATCAGATAAGGAAATTAAATTATTATGGCAAAAAATGAAACTATTTAAAGATTGTCCAGATGATAATGAACAAATAGAATATGCTAATCTTTTAAAAATTGAGATAGATAACCTTAAGGAATATGTGAGTAAGTTAACTAAAGAAAACTCTTTTTTAAAAGAAGAATTATCCAAGGCCAAAGTCTTTGAAGACTCCTTGAATGGAAGGAGTCATTAACTTAAGAATATTTCTGAAAACCTTAAGGAAAGGTTTGATCATTTGGGATTAGTAGAAAATATTCATATGATAGTAGCAATTAAAAAAATACCTGCTTGGAAAATCATGTATCATTTATTAAAGTAAAGGAAGTACCATCCAAAATAGTTTATAATAATTATCCAGAAAGAGGAACAAGTTTTAATAATGATTAAAGTAAATTCAAAGGAAAAATATTATAGATAAACAACCAATGATATACAAGAAACAAAAAATATTAGCTCCAATAAGTCAGAAACATGTGTCGACTTCATATCGACACAACTTCTGTGAAACGTCGACTTAAAATCAACGCATTCAAAATCTTACGTCAACTTAAACTCGATGCATATCCCTGGAAAGCAATTATTCTTTTCAAAATTACACAATAATGGTTTTTTTCAAAAATTACTTTGTTAAAGGACATAAAACTTAAAGTTGTTTGTTTAATATACCAACGCTCTTTTATCCCAAGGGGTATTATGAATGGTCATCATATACTATCAGTATTCCTTATAATGGAAAAAGAAGTAATATGTCTAAGGTAACCTAGATCCTAACTAATGTTGAATCTCATGTGCTAGAAAAAGGTTGTCCTTCCATAAACAAGTTGTGGTACTTGGACAGTGGATGCTCTAGACATATGACTGGACAAAAATTAATGGTTGATGTAGATTTGATAGGACGAGTATCTCAGTAACTTGTAAATTCTAGGGTACTAGACTGATTTCTTGGTTTAGAAAGAAGCAAACTTTAGTCTTCACTTATATAGTAGAAGCTGAATATGTTTCTGCAGGTAGTTGTTGTTCATAAATATTGTGGATACAAAATCAATTACTTGATTATGATTTTAAATTCACCAATTCTACTATATTTTTTCACATCTTTAGTGATATTTCAATTGCCTCTAATCCTATCTTACACAGCAGGAGAAAGCATATAAAAATAAGGCATCACTTTTTTAGAGACAATATTGAAAAAGGGAAAAATTTCTCTAGAATATGTGTTTACTAAAAATCAGCGGGCAGATATTTTCATAAAGCCTCTAAATTATATAATGCACAAATTCTTTATAAATGTTTTGGGCAAGCTTTATAATGCTCAGTAAAAACATTTTCTCATAATTATAACACCTAATATTTATTGAAATTATTGATAGGAAAAATCCGTAAAAGTCTTAAAATTTAAGTCTATAATTGACATATGATTGAATAGAAGTTGACTAAATGTCAAATTCTATTTAACGCAACGTCTAAGAGTTGGTGACTATAAAGTGTTCAGAATCTTATTGACGGAATGTCGATATAAATATCAAAACTTGCGTCGACTATGACTAAAGTCTTAATACGTCGAATATAAAATGATGTAATGTCGACTATAGAAAGTCGCGCTAAACTATTGCTACCCTAATTTCTCAACATTTCATCTACTTCTATATATTACGTATTTTTTTCCTAATATCCTGGATTTGAAGAAGGCTTTGTTGACAATGGTACACACATGTTGTAATCTAACATTTCCTTCAAGTTCTATATATGCAGGATATCTTCTATGCATTGATTGGACAAGTTGATTCAAGTGGCTAAGACATGTTATGTCTAGGCAAGCTAGTGGAAAGATAGAAAAATATCTAAGTCCATAGGCATTGAGTGAAGTCTATTCACTCAACGCCAAGTGGCTAATAGCGCTGAGTTTAGCTTGTATCGTCAAAGCCAAACAATTGGCAAGCTGAGATGTGGCTAAAGTCATAGGCGTTAAGTGAAGTCTACTCACTAAACACCATACGACAAAATAATATGAGATAGGCTAAGATAGTCAAAGCCGTAGAAGAAACATGAATAAATGTGGCTAAGTCTACAGGCATTGAGTGAAGTCTACTCACTCAACGGCATAAATTATAAATCGTTGAGTATAGCTAAGTCAAAGAATGCCACAAAAACTCTGCGTAAATTTTTGACTAAGTCCACAGGCGTTGAGTGTAGCTTACTCACTCAACACCATGTGATAAAAAGCTTTGACTGAACCATTGTTAGTAAGAGACTGTGATTTCACAGAAAATTGGCTAAGTCCAAATGTGTTGAGTGTAGCTTACTCACTCAACGCCAGATAAAATAAGAATATCAGTTAAGTAGTTTAGTGTTGAGTGATGTTTACTCACTCAATGCCAAGTGGAAATATATATCTAAGTAATTTGGTGTTGAGTGATGAAGGCACACTTAACGCCTTGTAACAGAAAGTGTAGACAAGATAATACGCATTGAGTGATGAAGACATACTCATCGCTCTCAATGCCAGAGAAGCAGGAATATTTTATAAGGCAAAAAGCGTTGAGTGGACTCAACGATCTCAATGCCTAGACTTAGAAAACTTTTCTAAGTGTTTTGGCATTAAGTGAAGGTTGCTCACTCAACGCCAAATAGCAGAGAAATATTTCTAAGGGTTTTGGCATTGAGTGAAGGTTGGTCAGTCAACGCATAATGACAGAATTTCTATCTAAGTGTTTTGGCATTTAGTGACGCATACTCACTCAACGCTTATAAAATGATGCTTGATTTTGGCTATGTCCACAGATGGTGACCTAAGCATAATAAACATGTCATGAGAATTTGAATTTGTTGCGGGAAAGCTACAGTACGCGACAAATGTCACCGCTTACCTACTGTATAGTCGTTAATGCAAAAGATGGTAGCAGCCAACAAATTCAAAGTGGGACCCACAGCTCAAAGACCCGTTGGTGGGTTAACATTAAAAGGCGGAGATCAAGGAAGATAGAAAAGCACTTTGAAATATAGCTGGACTTCATCTTCTCCATCATCATTATTGTAGAGTCTTAAAGAAGAATTTCATGCTTTAGATCTAAGAGTTAAAAAAAAGAGATAGCTAGTTCCATTTTCATCTACCCCAACAAGGTATGAGATTTCTCAGAATGAGTTAGGGTTGAATCCTCTTAGTACAACAAAAGAAGAAGAGGCAGAGTTATCTTGTTTCTACAGTCAAGAAGTTAGGGTTGAGTCCATCTCATCTCAGGTTGTAGCAAAGGAAGAAACCCTTGCTGCAGGATACTTCACAGTTCCATCAAAACCTAATCCTAAAGATAAATTTTTGGAGATGAGAAGAAGATTGGACTGAACTTGTGGGTCAGTTCAGGAAGAAGCAGAACAACAGATCTGTATTGATGCAGAAAGACCTATTGCTGTAAAAGCTGAAAGCGGAAGAAAGATAACTGGTGCCATCTACTAATGTACCAGCAAGTTTAGAGGAAACCTCTGAGGAAAAAGAAGCAGCAAAGGGCCAACCCCAGTGCAGTTGCAACACAATTCAAGCTATGTTTTCCTGAAGACACTTTCTGGACTATGTAGAAGCAATCAGGACTGAGATAACTCAAGAAAGAAGTAGATAGGTTTGGAGAAATTTCTCTGTTGTCATTGTCAAACCACCCACATACACCCTGTAGGATCTTAACAAATCTGAGTTGTAATCCTGTGTTATAAAGGGATTGTGTAAGATCCAAGATTGGATCTGAGTGTAGGATCCATGTGTGGATATGAGTGTAGGATCCATGTGTGGATCTGAGTGTAGGATCACTGGTTGATCTGATGTAGGATTCTGTTGAGAATCTGAGTATAAGGATTTCGCCTGAGAAGTAGGATTCAAGTGTGAATCTGAGCTGTAGGGCTATTGAGCCTGAGGTAGGAGAGTCGATCTCTTTGAGTGTACGACCTTTGGGTCTGAGGTAGGATCCATATTTGGATCTGAGGTAGGGCCTTTGTGCATGAGATTGTAGGAGATTAATTCTCTCTAAGGTAGGATCCTCTGTTGGTCTTAGATAGGGTTGTCCTCCTAGCCTGAGTTTTAGGACCTTTGGGACTGAGGTAGGTGATCTTTTGATCACTGAGTTATAGGGCCTTGTGCTTGAGCTGTAGGTCTTGGAGGAGACTAAGTCGTCCTAAGGTATCGTGTTATAAGCTCTTATGAGTTGAGATTGGAGAAGGGCCTTGTCTAATGAGAAGTTAGAAAGGTGAGAGAGAAAGTGGATGTACCCATATTTTGGGGAACCACTATGAAATGTTCTGTTTTCTATATGATTATCTTGGAAGCACTATAAATCAAATCACATAACTCATATAAGTAGTTAAGCTTAAAATTCTAAAAAAGATACCAATAACCTATTCACCTCTACCCCTCTAGGTGGTTTAGCTATCCTTGAAAATAAAGACTTTCAAGTGGTTTCAGATGGAGGTTACTTAAAAAGGACTTAACAGTCTGAGTAGACCTCAATGGATAGATAAAAGATTAGTGCTTATAGGTTCAGGAGTGAACCATAAGGTGTAGAGTTCAATGGAGCTTCAAGTCTGCAGTAAGGAGAATAATGGGAGCTGGAAAGAGTGGGTCAGGCAGATGATGGAAGCCTCTGATCCTAGGGCATTTGTAACAGTTCAAGAAGGACCTTTCATCCCCATGAAGGTCTGTAATGTCCTAAAAATCCAAAAAAGGAAGAATTGGGAGTTAACACGCAGCGATAAGGTTAACATTGGCGTTATCCTTCAAATTAAATCGTCTGAGGGCTCGAGAATCTACCGCGCAGCGGTAGTAAGCGAGCAAATGGCGCTACCGCTCAACACTTTAAAGTGCTTAGTGACTACCGTAAGGCGGTAGTATGCTATCGCATGGCGATATAACTCAACGCTCTCAATTACTTTGGCGAAGCCTTGAGTGACTACCGCGGGACGGTAGTAGATACCGCATGGCAGTAGTAGATACCGTGCGGCGATAGCCTCCTTATATAACATGTTCAAGAAAATGAATTCTCATTGTTCTTTCTCTTAGTTCTTGAGCTTCTTAAGAGCAAGAAGGCTGAGGCTAAGGTTTATGAGCTAAAGGAATGAGATCCTGTGGTCTGATTCAAGAGCCGAAGTAAGATCCGTAAAGAGGAATGTGAGGCGCTCCTTTCCATTCAAATAAAAACTCTTTCATGGCTCCGAAACGGATTATTAGGTAATGATTTTCTCCTTGGACAAGTGAAGTCATCAATTTGTATATGTGCATGGAACCCCTAACAAAAAGTGGAAGAAAAGATGGTTTACAGCGAGTCGATCATTCTGATCCTTGATAAAACTTGCATATAGATCCGGAATCAAAGTACGGAATAGGCCTTATGTGTGAAGCCCATTTGGACAGGTTATTCTGGATTGGTTATCAATTGATATGCGTGCTAGAGAAGACTCCATAAATAAAACATGTGGTTAAACGTGTAGAATCTGGGGTCTAGGTTTGTGCAGGGTTATGTAGTGATAGTACTTGATGTGATCTCCAGGAAAACAACCAAAAGTGGGGAATTCTATCCCTACAGCACGGCGATAGTACTACCGCCGGCGATTGCTTACATTGAGCTATGTTTGTGAGGCCTGTCTCAGGGAGACCTAGAGGCTATTGTATGAGAAGATGAGAGACTGTAGTGACCAGCTATGGTGGCCATGAGGGCCATCCTAAATTGTTACGAAGCCTATCTTGCGAAGACCGTGAGGCTAGCATTTTAGTTGAGCCATGGAGGCCAACTATTATGTCCGTGAGATCCGTAATGAAGCTGTGTGCCGTAGTTCCCATCTCCAAAGGCCATTTAACCGAATAGGAAAGGGGAGGTCCACCCACATCTTATCTATTATCGTTGATTGCTTCAACTTTCGGAAGTGGCATTATGATCTGAGCAATGGGAAGAAACTGAACTGTACTTGCATTATGTCTATCTTGATTAGAATGCCAAAAGTAATTGGCTCTCGTCGATGGCATAATGAGATTCTTTGGCTTGGCGACAAAAATACTAGAATGCTCAAGAATGAACTATTAATTATTGGACCACAGAATGGGAGGTGGTATCTGAGAAGTCCGGTATACCGAGAATATGCCCTGAGTGCACGGGCGTGTGGCCGGTTAGCTTACATCTGTGGTGAATAATGCTTGAATGCACATTGTTGTTGCCACTATATATATATGCTACTATTGTAGGGAAGGAGAATCGCCGCCCCAAGTAAGGGGTTGGGTCGTTATAAATTGGCCAGCAAATGCTGACCGTTACTATGTTTGCCATATTTTGGCGGGCCGTGATTTGCATCTGTTGTAGAGCCAAGTGGAAAGTAGCGGGCTGAAGCCCTTGTTCTATGATTGGCTGGCCCTCGAAGGCCCTAAGGCGAACTTTTATTATTTTCATGTGTGGACATTCGTTTTTTTTCAGTCCAGGCAAACAAAAATCTTCTGCTAGAATGCTCTGAGTGAGGATTCGTGTAGCCTTTGATATTAACATGTGACTCCGCCGACTGTCTGTGGATTATGGCGTGGGGCCCCTGCCGGACCCTCTGTTATATTTCATGTGATGGATGGAGATGTTACAATTTTGGTATTATGTTGTCTTGGTCTTCCTTCTGTGAATTCGAGGTCGAATTATTTTTAGGTGTGGCGAGCATGTGTCTGTGCTTACTGTTATAACAAAATGAACTCAAGAATGTCCACTTATGAATGAAAATACCCATGTGTGAGGGACTTGCGCGTTCCTATAATTTCTTTTGGAAATATTATTAGTTGCTTATTCTGTATTTCACGATTATAGGCGACTAGAAGTGGTGCGTGGAACCAAGAACCCTAACGCTAAGTGGAGAGTAATGGACCAAATGAGGTGCTGAAACCACCTCCTTCTGTGGAAACTATACGATTGGTTGCTGAAGATGTGTTCATATTAATCAATGCGCAAACGGGAGGACAAAGACAACCTACTACCCCTGCGGTGGTCCAAGAACCGGTTGGCGTAGTTGAGCATGTAATGATGAGACAAGTGGTCATTGAGCCAGTGGACTCCAGACGAGAAACGGAGAAGCAATTGAAAAAAGTTATAGGTTTCAATCCTGCTATGTTTGTGGGTAGTGGAACCCCGACACAAGCCGAAGATTTGCTCTCTATAGTAAAGATAGTCCTTACGGTGACTAAAACGGCGGAGTGGCAGAAAGCCACTATGTCTACCTTCTTGTTAAGGGGTGAGGCGAGGCTATGGTGGGATGAGTTAGAACTACACAAGTTTGCTGGTCAGTAGATGTCCAAGGTCTCAATGGAGGAGTTCTCGAGATGTTTATTTGGCAAGTTATATCCCATCGACAAAGCGGATCGCGATGGAGAACTAATTTAGAGGGCTAATTCAAGGTGAGAGGTCTGTGGATGACTACTTGCAAGAGTTTAAGAGATTGGGAAGGTATGCATGCTATACGTTTGCGGACGAGGAATAAAAGACAAACATGTTATATGAAGGGTTTAGAGATGACTTGCGTTTGCTTCTCTCAGGACCAATGACGAAAGGTTTTGTTACCTTGGTCAATACAGCCAATTCCCTCGAACTAGATATGAAGTGCGTACAGCGTAAAAATTATCTGGTAGTGAAGAAGTCAGATTTCAAAGGGCCGGATTCATTAAAGTTTGAGTACCGAAAGAGGTGGAAGTCAATGTCTAGGCCTTCAGGGTGTAACACCCCTATCTGTCGTTTGTTATATAATAGAAGGTCCAGCTTTAACCCGATGCCATATACCACGGATAGTCGGAAAGGTAACATAATAATACCAAAAATACTCAACTACTCGCCCTAACAGAGAGCATTCTAGCGGAAGCTTTTAAACAGTTTAAGAGAACTAAGAATTCGGACAACAATGACATGAATGTCCACTATACACCACAGGAATGAAATATGACAAATACACAAAAGAGTACTTGGCCTTAAAGCCTTATAAATGTTCACTTGACAATATAATGTTTTACATACATCGGCTCACAGGACGGCCACACATGACAAAAGTAAAACAACAGTTTGCTTTGGCCTTCGAGGGCCAGCTCAGCAACATGGGCTTTAGCCCGCTACTTGGCGCTTAGTTCTGCAGCACCTGCAAGCAACATTGCACTGCACGGTGGCAAACAAAGTAACGGTCAGGTAAAGCTGACCAAATTATAACGACCCCGCCCCTTACTCGGGACGGTGGTGCTCCTTCCCAACATTTTATTCACCTAGCTAAACATTTAAGTGCATAAGTATATTTCGCCATAGGTGTAGGCTCGCTCGGCCAAACACCTCGTGTACTCAGGGCACATTCTCAGTGAATCTTGTCAATTCCGTGGATTCACTACCATCCTTGGGATGGAAAACATTGTGAGCATTTTTGAGTCTTTCTGAGCGCAGTCCAAGACTCCCGACTATGTTAACCGCCAGTTCCACTTTAGGGCCTCTAGCACCGAACCGCAAAGCCCAGGTCCATTTCCACCCACCCGTTTCTAACGCCGCATAGTCACTTTAAGACGTATGCGCGGGCCAATCTTCACCCGGATCCTAATTCATTTCAAAACATCATATAACCCAATTATGTTCAAGGATGGCTCCCTTGCTGCCAAGTTAGCAAGACTACGATTCTGCCCAGGTTTCTGGGTGCGCCTTAGAGTTAATCCCCAAGGATCCCTGCTGCAATCTACCGCGTAGAAACCCGAAAACAAGGCACAGAGTCTTCTCCAGCTATTCAAGCAATGCAACATCACTGATCCATACAAATACGTTCGGGTAGGCTTCACACACATTGCGTATGCCCGTACTTCGATTCTGGACTCTAAACAAAGGGGACTTTACATATCTACCGAAAGGAACACCGCAAACCCACCGCACACTCGCATGAGAGGGTTTTCCTATGCAAAGGAAGAAGAGCTTCACATGCTTAAGTTGAGAATCATTACCCTTGAAGTCTGCTTTTGCGCCATGAAAAACTTGCCGGATGAAAGGCTTCGCAAGGGAATTCTCTCTGTGGATCCGATCTCAGTTCTAAATTTGGTGCTCTGACGCTCTGCCAGCGGCTGGATTTCTCCCCTTCCTTCTTCCTTGCTCTCTCCTCTCTCTAACTACTTAGAAAGATAAAACTTAAGAGGAAATGAGGAATTAATCCTCTATTCCCGGACTTAAGAAATCATGAACTCATGTGGTCCGTCAGATCTTGCTTAAAGAAAACGAAGGGCTCAGATTCGAGTAAAATCTCTTAATCCTGGGCCGAACACGTCTTTGCACACGGCTGTGTACTAGGCAATATGCCTTGATCCAGACACGATTGTCGAGTATAGAAAAGCACACGGGTTAGGATACGCCCGTGTCCCAACCTTACACTCCCGTGTCGGGTCATCGACACGTCCGTGACCAGGGCGTATCACGATTAACCGCCATGCCAACCGTCACATCCCTTGGTGGACACGGGTGTCCACACGCCCGTGACGAATCTGACACGCCCATGTCATACAGTACACGCCCGTGTTTCGGGCCGTGTCCCTTAGTCGATACAGGAAGGCTCTTGTACCACTTTCCGTAATACCAATACGTGGAATACATCGTGTAGCCCACTCAACTCTACCGACAACTTTAATCGATACGCTGCTTTGCCAATCCTCTCCAGGATCTCAAATGGTCCAATGTATCTCGCACTCAGCTTATTCAAGCGTCAAATCCGCGAGACACCCTTAAATGGTATGATTTTAAAGTACACCCAATCTCCAACACTGAACTCAACATTCCTATGCTTGGCATTATAGTATTTTGCCTGCCTATCCTAAGCGATCTTTAACCGTTCCTAATTCGTATGTACCACTGAAGTGACGTCTTCCACTGCCTGACATTTGTATAATTTTGAATCGCCTGTCTCCAACCAAGACAATGACGTGTGACACCTTCTCCCATACAGGGCCTCGAAAGGCGCCATTCCAATACTCGCTTGAAAACTGTTATTGTATGCAAAACTCTACATGTACAGATGATCTTCCCACTGTTTTTTTTAATCCAAGACGCACATGCGAAACATGTCCTCCATCGTCCTGTTGACCCTTTCAGTTTGACCATCCGTCTGCAAATGAAAGGATGTGCTGAAACTCAGCTTACTTCCCAACAACTTATTCAAAAGCCTCCAGTAATTTGACGTGAAGCGTCCATCTCAGTCAGTAACAATACTGCATGGCACACCATGCAATCGTACAATATTATCCACATAGCGCTTGGCTAACTTTTACACCGGATCTTCCTTCGTATTTGGGATGAAGTGCGGCATATTTGTCAATCTATCTATGACCACCCAGATGGCGTGGTTTCCCCTCTGCGAGCATGGCAAACCATGCACAAAATCCATGGAAATGTCATCGAACTTCCATTACGGGATAGGCAAGGACTTCAAGAAACCTCTGGGCTTTTGGCATTCCGCCTTTACCAAGGCACAAGTTTTGCACTTTGCAACATAAAGTGCTACATCCTGTTTCATCCCTTGCCACCAAAACAACTTCTTCATGTCCCTATACATCTTGGTGCTTCCCGGGTGGATTGAGTACTTGGTATGATGAGCCTCGTACATCAACTCCTCCTGAAGATTATCCGCACTAGGGATGCATAAGCGACCATCCTTCATTAGCAGTAAATCTTCAACTGTAAATTGGGAATTTGACCCATCCAATGATTCATCCAAGATCTGCTTCATACTGCTATCATGAACCAAAGCCCGCCGAATCCTATCAGCTAGGTCATACTGTACCTCCGTCCAACACAATATTGCCTCGGCACTAGCCTGCTTGTCAACGGAGCAGATCCCCAATGCCTCCAAATCACGGACCAAACTCTCATCATTCCCCGCCAACCAGTTAGCTTGTGCAGGTGCCCTACGACTCAACGCATCTGTCATTGCATTTCCTTTATCCTTAGATGGTAGTATCCGGATTTCAGATCTAGCTTTGAATATGCCGTTGACCCAACCAACTGATCCAATAGATCGACAATCCTTGGGATCGGATACTTAATTTTTTCGGAAAGCTTGTTCAACTCTCGTTAGTCAATATAGAGTCGCAAGCTCCCCTCTTTCTTCTTAACGAAGAGGACTGATGAGCTCCAAGACGACGAACTTGGACGCACATACCCTTGCTCTAACAATTCTTGCAGTTGTACTTTCAACTCCACCATCTCCTAAGGCGATATCCGATACGGAGAGCGTGATATCAGTTTGACACCCGGCACCAGCTCAATTGTAAAATCAATCTCCCGTTGAGGAGGGGCTCCCGGGAGATCGTCTGGGAATACATCAGGATACTCGGACACAACTACAATACTATCCAGACCAGGATTAGGCGTTTAAGTCTGCACTGAAATGACAAACAGCTCAGCCCCAGACCGAACTGCCTTAATCACCTGAAGAGCCGACATCATAATCTTGCTCGACCCTTCCATTCCCGCAAACATAGTCTCCTGATCAGTATTCAGTCCCAACTTCACCTCCTTTCGGTTGCAATCAATTCATGCTCTCTTTTCCGAGAGCCAGTCCATTCCAAAAATTATGTAGAACTCCACTAACGGCAGCACCGACGCTTGCAAAACGAACTCCTTATCCCTGATCCGAATCTTTACCACACAGACTCTATCCGCGCGCATTGAGCACCCATTGGGCAACAACACATCCAGCTTGTCTTTTTTCCATCGAGGAAGGAACTCCGATGTGCGATACGAATCTTTCGGATAAGAAGGAATGCGAAGCTACCGTATCAAATAGGGCTCTCGCTGGAATATCGAAAACTAACACAAAGCCTAGCACCTAGATTTATAAGCTAACATGTAAAAAGTTAATGGCTACAAAGCTAAACAGTAATAATTTAACTCATACCTATCACCACGTCAGCTTGCTTAATGGCCTCTTGTAGACCAAGGTTGTATACTCTAGGCTAGGATGGAGCATGGTGCGATGCGATCGACTCTGCCGCCTTCCCCTTTTCCTGATAAGTTACTCCAGGACTCTTCTCGGACTTTTCACGTCCGCTCGAACACTCACGTGCAAAATGCCCCACCTTTCCATAGTTATAGCATGCTCATGGGACTCGACTTGTGTTTGCCCCCGTCGCACCAGACGAAGGGGATGAACTCAAAGACATCTGCTTCTTGTTCCATCTGCGGAAACCAGACTATTAATTTGGCACTTTGATCTCTGACCTCTTTTCCCCTGGGTCCTTCTTCCCTTGAACTTTCTTCGTGACCCTTTCCAATGACCGAGCTGCATTTACAAAGGCTAGGAAGCCCCGCGCCTTAGGCCTAGCGAGGAGTAGCTATAGGTCGCCTTGTAGGCCCTCATAAAATCTGTTGGTCTTCCGCTCCTCCTCACTAAACATAGCACCAGCATAACGACCTAACCGAGTAAACTCGTGGATATACTCATCCACGCTACTATCTCCCTGACTCAAACCAAGGTACTTATTCTCCATTTCAAGCTTCTAGGCAGAAGGTAGGTATCTGGCCATTAACAACCTTGAGAATTCCTCCATCGATACTTCGGCAAGTTGCCTTCCCACAAAGAGATGAACCTCCAACTCATCCCACCACATCCTTGCCTCACCATCCAATTGGAAGGTCACTATTGTGGTCTTCTACCACTCCGGAGTTTCTGTGGCGGTCATGACCCTCTTCATCTTAGAGAGCATATCCTCAGCTTGAATTGGCGTTCACATCCCATCGAATATCAGAGGATAAAAGCTCATAACATGCTTGAGCTGTTTCTCCGTTGCTCTACTTGGAATTACCAGATCAACTGCCCCACGCTCTACCACTCCCGGCTCAGCCACTCTAATCGGTTCTTTCTCGTTAGCAGGTGGTGCGGGCTGTACTTGTTGGGCATTGATCATAGCAAAGACTACTTCAGCCACCAATCTGATGGTTTCTTCTGATCAACTGCCCCACGCTCTACCAATCCCGGCTCTGCCACTCTAATCGGTTCTTGAACATTAGCAGGTGGTGCGGGCTTCACTTGTTGGGCATTGATCATAGCAAAGACTGCTTAAGCCACCAATCTGATGGTTTCTGCTGAAGGAGGTGTCGTAGGGACGTCACATGGTGCACTACTTTCCGCCGATTGGGTGACGTTCTTAATTCCCAGCACCGCTCCTAGTTACCTAATATAGCATAAACCCTTGTTTAGGCGACACACAGATTGCTAAAAGCAATCACTAGAACACTCAGGTTCCTCAAAACAAGTGTATTTTTCCATTCCTAAGTGGACATTCATGGGTTCTTTTATATTATAACAATGATTCACATACATGTACTCACCACCCCTTAAAAGAATTCGCCCTCGAATTCAAATACAGACGACTGACTCCCTCGTCTGATACCAAACTGTAATACCCCATCTGTCATATGACATATAACAGAAGGTCCAGCTTGAACCCGACGCCATATACCACGGACAGGCGGAAGGGTTACATAATAATACAAAAAAAACTCAACTACTCACCCTAACACAGAGCATTCTAGCAGAAGCTTTTAAACAGTTTTAGAGAACCCAGAATTTGCACAACAATGACATGAATGTAAACTATATACCACAGAAATGAAATACGAAAAATACACAAAAGAGTACTTGGCCTTAAGGCCTTGCAAATGTTCACTTGACAATATAATGTTTTACATACATCGGCTCACAGGCTGGCCACACATGACAAAAGTAAAACAACAGTTCAGATTGGCCTTCAAGGGCCAGCTCAACAACTTGGGATTCTGCCCGCTACTTGGCGCTTGGTTCCACAGCACCTGAAAGAAACATTCCACCGCACAGTGTCAAACAAAGCAACAGTCAGCTAAAGCTGACCAAATTATAACGACCCCGACCCTTACTCGGGACGGCGGTGCTCCTTCCCTGCATTTCATTAGCCAAGCTAAACATTTAAGTGCATAAGTATATTTCGCCATAGGTGTAGGCTCGCTCGGCCAAACACCCCGTGCACTCAGGGAACATTCTCAGTGAATCCGGTCAATTCTGTGGCTTCAGTACCATCCTCGGAATGGCAAATATTGTGAGCATTTTTGAGTCTTTTCGACCGCAGTCCAAGACTCCCGACTATGCAAACGCCCAGTTCCATTATAGGGCCTTTAGCACCAAACTGCAAAGCCCAGGTCTGTTTCCACCCGCCCGTTGCTCACGCCGCCTAGTCACTTTAAGACGTACGCGTGGGCCAAGCTTCACCCGGATCCTAATTCATTTCAAAACATCACATAACCCAGTAATGTTCAAGGCTGGCTCCCCAGCCTCCAAGTTAGCAGAACTACGATTCCGCCCAACTTTCCGGGTGCGCCTTGGAGTTAATCCCCAAGGATCCCTGATGAAATCTACCACGTATAAACCTGAAAACAAAGCTCATAGTCTTCTCTGGCTATTCATGCAATGCAACATGACCGATCCAGACAAACACGTTCGGGTAGGATTCACACACAATGCTTATGCTCGTACTTCGATTCCATACTCTAAACAAGGGGTACTTTACATATCTACCCCAAGGAACACCGCAAACTCACCGCACACTCGCGTGAGAAGGTTTTCCTATGTAAAGGAAGAAGAGCTTCACATGCTCAAGTTGAGAATCGTTACCCTTGAAGTTTTCTTTGGCGCCATGAAAAACTAGCCGGATGAAAGGCTTCGCAAGGGAATTCTCTCTGCGGATCCGGTCTAGGTGCTCAATTTGGTGCTCTGACGCTCTGCTGGAGGCCGGATTCCTCCCCTTCCTTATTCCTTGCTCTCTCCTCTCTCTAAATCCTTAGAAAGAGAAAACTTAAGAGGAAATGAGGAATTAATCCTTTATTCCCGGACTATATAAAGCAGGAACTCATCTTGGCCGTAAGATCTTGCTTAAAGAAAACAAACCGCTCAGATTCATCTAAAATCTCTTAATCCTGGGCCGAACACAGCTTTGCACACGACCCTGTCCTAGGCCGTGTGCCTTGATCCAGATATGATTGTCGAGTACAGAAAAGCACACGGTTTAGGACACGCCCGTGTCCCAATCGGACACGCCCATGTCGGGTCATCGACACGCCCGTGTCGGGTAAACGACACGCCCGTTACCAGGGCATGTCATGAATAACCGCCACGTCCCATGGTGGACACAGGTAGCCACACGCCCGTGCCGAATCTGACATGCCCGTGTCATACAGTATACGACCGTGTTCTGGGCTGTGTCCCTCAGTCGACACAGGACCAAACTTCCAAAGGAGTAGACGGTCATGTGACACACCTGTGTCACATACCGCGTGCCTGACACACCCTGTGACACGCCCGTGTCACTGGTATTTTCGAGTGCTCAACACTCATCGACCTCAACTCGACTACTCGAGGATGACACGTCCATGTTTCGCGCCCGTGTCACAGGCCGTGTTCACCCTACCAAGACCCAAACTTGGATAGAACACCGCCCGTTTCACTTTTAAGTTTCGGGGCGTTTCACAGGGCCTGCTACTTCTTGAAGCAAGCCTGAAATGTTGATGTAAAAAAGTGCACTCACATGTTATACAAGTGGTAAGGTTGTACATATGGCTCGAGACTGTATGAGTGGCCCTCCAAAATGGGAGAAAAATACGGGTGTGTCTTATGATGAAAAGGGAAAGGCATTGGTTGAGTCAACTACATCCCAAGCGCAACCCTGAGTCTATAACCTTAATAAGTAGGAATCCATAAAACAAAGTGACATCGTAACAGCTATGAGTTAAGATATAGTTTTTACTGCTTCCATACTTAGTGCCTTGTTCGTTATCTGTGTATGTTGTATTTTATGCTTTGTCCATATTCCAGACTATTTGGCGAGAGCACTGTTTGATACGGGTGCTTCACATTCATTTCTATCAGAGGACTTCGTATCGCGGATTAGAGTACCTACTTTTGTGTCGACAGATAGATTAAAGGTTTTGTTACCTAATAGATGATTGATGTGTGAGGATAGGTCTTGTTGTGTGGAGGTGCAGGTAGGAAGTCTGGATTTCAGAATGGAAGCATCTATTTTGCCGATATCATAGTTTGATGTAACCTTTGGAATGGACTGACTCTCTGAGCAGCGTACCTGAATAAATTGCTACTCTAAGGAAGTCACACTGGGACAGAATACCGAACGAGAGACAATGTTCGCTGATATGCGAGGATCGAGAAAAATTTTGATGTCTTCTCTCCAGGTAGTCAAGGCTGTTCGGAAGGGCGCGAAGTTGTTCTTCACGTTATTGGAGGCTATTGAGCCAAAGTACAGTTAGAGTGATGTTCCTATCATATTGGTGTACGCAGATGTATTTCCTAAGGATCTCCCTAGGCTTCCACCACAGCAAGAGATTTATTTCTTTAATGAGTTGGTGCTAGGTGTGAAACCTGTGGCCCGCTCTCCGTACCGTGTTACACCAAAGGAGATGGTGGAACAAAAAGTGCAATTGCAAGAATTACTAGAGCAAGGAGATATACGTCCAAGTATGTCACCTTTGAGTGCGCCTGTCCTCTTTGTGAAGAGAAGGATGGAAGTATGCATCTATGCATTGACTTTTGAGAGATGAATAAGCTGAAGGAGAAGAAAAGTATCTGATTCCACGGATTGATGACTTACTTGTTTAATAAGCTAGTGGGATCAACTATCTAATCGAAGATGGATTTAAAGTCGAGTTATTACCAATTGAGGATTAGGGAATGTAACATTCCCAAGACAGCATTTGTTACACATTATGGGCACTACGAGTTCACTGTAATGTTGTTTGGGCAAACAAATGCATCATTAGTACTCTTTGACTTGTTGCATCAAACGTTTAGGGAGTACTTGGACTTATTTGTGATCATCTTCATTGATGAAATATTGGTGTACTATCAGTCCGAAGAAGATCATGCAAATCATTTGCGGATGGTTTTGTATACACTAAGGAGAAACAAACTTTATGCCAAGTTATCAAAGTGCGAGTTTTGGCTATCATCGGTGTCTTTTCTAGGCCATGTGGTTAGTGGAGAAGGCATTGTAGTGATTCGGGCGAAGATAGTTGCAGTACAGGAGTGGCTGGTTTTGTCTACTGTGGCTAAAGTCCGGAGTTTCCTTAGACTTGTTGGCTACTACAAGCGCTTCATATATAACTTTTCGGGGATAGCCTTGCCTCTCACCACCCTGACAAGGAATAACCAGAAGTTCATTTTGACACTAGAGTGCACACGAGCTTTTGAAGAGTTAAAGATTCATTTTACAACGACGCCTATTTTAATGTCGCCATGTGGTACGGACGGCTATGAGATTTATAGTGATGATTCAGGGAGCGTCTTAGGCTATGTTCTTCTTCAGCTCGGAAAAGTTATGGCTCACGCTAGTTGAAAGTGCATGAGCAGAATTATCAAGTCCACGACTTGGAGTTGGCAGCTGTGATTTTTGCACTTAAGCTATGGCATCATTATTTATATGGCGTGAAAGTTGACATATTCACGGACCGTAAGATCCTTAAGTACTTATTTAATCAGAAGGATCTAAACATGCGACAACGGAGGTGGTTGGAGTTCCTCGGGGACTACACCTTCCAGATTTACTATACTCCCGAAAAAGGAAATATAGTCGTAGATGCCTTGATTTGTTGGACTCCGGCAAGGGCAAGGTTGTTGTAGATGCATGATGAGCGTCTGATCCAATAGTCGGAGGCCCTATATTTTTATTTTGTTAACAAGAATACTACTGTTAATGTGTGCCTGAACTAGGCGGAGGTACATTATGATCTTGCGGACAAGGTTCGGTGAGCAACGGAACTCGATGAGAGTATGAAACGCTATGCAGCGGATGGGTCAAATTCCCAATTCTCCATAGAAGATGGCCTTTTGAGAAAATTTGGTCATTTGTGAAACACAAATGTGGGTAAATTACGTGAGGAATTGATGTATGAAGCACACTTCACAAAGTACTCAATTCACCCAGGGACAACAAACGTCTATAAGGACATGAGGAAGATATTTTGGTGGCCTGGTTATAAGAAAGACATAGCCCATTATGTGGCAATATGTCAGACATGTGCCATAGTGAAGGCTAAATGTCAGAAACCTGGAGGTTTCCTACAGTCGTTACCAATCTCGCTGTGGAAGTTTGTTGACATTTCTATAGATTTCGTGCATAGACTGCCGAGATCTCAGAGACGATACGATTTCGTGTGTGTGATCGTTGACTGGTTAACAAAATTATCGCGCTTCGTACAAAACAAGAAGGATGATTCAGTGGAAAAATTAGCAAAGCTGTATGTGGATGACATCATAAGATTGCACGGTCTGCCACGTAGCATCGTCAGTGACCGAGACAGGCACCTTACTTCGAATGATTGGAGACTAATCCACCAGCTTTTGGGTACGAAACTATAGTTTAGTATGGCCTTTCATCCACAGATGGATGGTCAGACCGAGAGGACCAACAGAACAATGGAGGATTTGGTTTGTATCCTTAGATTTTGAGAAGAGGTGGGAAGATCATCTCTATATGATCATGTTCGCCTATAATAATAGCTATCAAGCTAGAATTCATATGGTGCCCTTTGAAGATTTATACGATAGGAAATGTCGTACTCCCTTTGTAACATCCCATTTTTGGCTAGACCCCTAGGAGTCGGTTGGTCGTGACAGAACCATGTGAAGCCCAAAAATTGAAATAAATCGATCGAGGTTTCGGGTCACGGGTTGGTCACGCCCGTGACCGACCCGTCATGCCCGTGACTTTGGGCATGACTACTTCGACGATCGTCGATCTCCGCGAGACGATCGTCGAACTTGCTGCCCGGGCATGTCACGCCCGTGACCAAGGTGTCACGCCCGTGACCAAGGGCGTGACTCCTTCGACGATCGTCGATCTCCGTGAGACGATCGTCGAACTTGCAGCCCGGGCATGTCACGCCCGTGACCAAGGTGTCACGCCCGTGACCTCGGGCGTGACTCCTTCGACGATCGTTGATCTCCGTAAGGAGATCGTCGAAATTGAAACTCGGGCCTGTCACGCCCATGACCTAGGTGTCACGCCCGTGACCTAGGGCGTGACCACCCTTCGACGACCGTCGATCTCAGTTCGACGATCGTCAACCCAGAATTAACCACCGGGCCTGTCACGCCCGTGACCCAGGTGTCATGCCCGTGACCACCCTTCGACGAGCGTCGATCTCAGTTCGACGATCGTCGAACCCAGAATTGGCTAACCGGGCTTGCCACGCCCGTGACCTATGTGTCAGGCCCGTGATATTGGCCGAAACGACGGTTCAGGCCCGAAATTATTCTAACACGCGTGGTAATAAATGCTGGTGTGGGAAGTTACACCAGGAGTTATTACAGGCCATTTTTCCTTCTGTAATTATATAATAAAAGAGGAAGATGTGGTCTGATAGGAAACTGCCAACTGGACACACCTGTTCATCTTCCACCTTTTCTTATCCCTTCACTGTAACCGAAATGTTATTAGGAGGAGCCTTCATGACCATTAAGGCTTTACCCTTTTACCTCCCCACATGATGACTTATAAAAGCCCACTTGGAGCAAGAGGAGAAGGTTACACGCTCAATCAAACGATCAGATCCTTGTTCTTGCTGTAGGAGAAGTTCAGCAACGCCACCACCGCGCCATGGCACCCCGTCGTTCTTCTCGCCTCCAAACCGCGAATATGGTCCTCCTCTGCTTCTTCTCTTTCATGGGTAGATCTTAGGATTCTTAGAAAGGAAGTTCGCGCTTAACGGAGCCGGACCCATCTCTCATTTTCATGGAAAACCATGAAAAGTGTATTCTTGAGTTCGCCGGAAACCGCCACCTCCGGCGGCCAAACCACCGCCGACCGATAGCCATCGCCTCAACGGAGGCGGTGGTGGTGGTGGCTGGCCAGGGAAGTGACCGGACAACCGGTGACAGAGCGCGAAAGAGCTACAGGAAATATGAGTTTCTGTGTCTGGTTGTCGGGTTCTGTAGAAGATGAACAGTAAAAACTGTTTTTAATATATAAATTATGTAAATAATTTTGTATGGAAATTATACTTGGATTGGCACATTTTAATGCTGCAAAACGAGGCACTTAGAGGCCATTTTAGGAAAAGTGACCAGACACGAAAGTCGTAGCCCTTCGAGTCTAGATTAATCTAAAATTGGTTTCAACTCGTTTGGGTAAGCGGTTCGGCCGTAGCACCCGTTTTAGTGGGGGCTGTACCTATAGTTGGGCAGAAATTAAAACGGATGCCCACTCTTTGTCCCTTGTCCAAATGACCTAAAATTTGGGCAGGGGATTAGCCTTAACAATACCTAAAGGCAGACTAAAAATGGGAATTTTGTGGAGATACTTTGCCTAAAGTTTTTGTTTCAATTTAATAAACTTAGGGGAATTTATTTAAGTAGTCAAACGACCTTCAAACCCTCCCAAAGTTTGGTGAGTGGTCCCTGGCTATAAAACCTAGGTCTGTACAAAATTCCAACTGATTTGGAGGAGTTTTGGGTAGGAAATCTTCTACCCTTAACTAGACATTAGTGAGACACCTTTTAGTAAAAAGTGCACTAAGAGTTTGGAAAGGTCAAATCAACTCAGCAGAAGCTGATTTTCTGATCTCTGACTTAGAAGGATGTTATAACCTGCTTGGAGGAAAATGGTGAGGTTTAGGGTTGATTTACCCTAGGATCCAATCTCAAACCCTAAATAAAGGGTTTTGAGGGTTGTGAAGGACATGGGGGCAATTGCTCTTGTATTGCCTTGAAACTCTATAGAGTTGACAAAAGCTTGATAAGAATCGTCTGGATGTAATCTTGGAGAATTTGGAGACAAGAAGATACCTTAAAACCCTAACCTTAGTTTTAGGGTAAAATATCAAATAGGTAAAATCAGTCACTGAACCTTACTTAAAAACTGTGAAATTCGGGTAGAGTGAGTTTTGGATCAGGTAGAACTTATAGCAATTTTTCTGGAATTTTATGTTGAATATTGCTAGCACTTCATTTGTAAAGCTTGCTATGGCCTTAGATGATGATTTAATTATTTAGGAATTTCTGTTCATTGAAATCTCATCAAATTTTGGAAATATAGATTTTAGAACAGAATGATTACCCCTGAATTTTTATATAATTTTTGGTTGAGTACATCCAGTACTTCCTTCATAAAAGTTAAAAAGGGGTTCTATGTTTGAAAAATTATTTAGGGATGATTTTATCACTGAAAAATTATGAAACTGGGCCAGTGCTAATTCTAGGCCTTTACCTGCATGTCATAAATTATTTGTAATTTTTGGAAGAATATTTTCTGTACTAGATTCATAAATGACAGAAGATAGAGATTATTTCAAAAATAGTTTTAATGCCCTTTTGATTATAGAAAAATTATGATACTTTGAATTTAATCTATTGAGATAACATACTATTTATCATAAATTTGCTGGACATCATGCATGAGAACTTAGGGTAGTTCATGTTCAAACCGGTATCCCTTGGGATTTTCGAGGAATTTAATTTAATGCCAAATAGATTATGAAAATTTCCATTTTCTGGATTTAGGTCATTTATATCATGGTAAGTCTCCAGTAAATAATTTAGGGCATTTGGATGAGTATTGGATCATTACATAACCGGTTCGACATGTAGTCTAGGTCAGTCTGCATATAGCAATCTGTGAAATGCAATAGGACATGATTTGAGGAAGGCATTGGAGTTAATCATATTGTCTGGGTGGGCAATGGTGGAGGAAATCACAATAGGAAGGTATAAAGAGTAGTGAGAAGTGGTGATAGCTAGAGTTAAGAGGTGCTCGGGTTTCGGCGAAAGATCGCCTTTCCCGAAGAGAGGAAGGTTAAAAATAACCCTAGGATAGTCTATCGTAATATGAGAAGGGAATCGGGTTAAGGGTGTAACACCCCTATCCGTCACATAGCATATAACAGTAGGTCCGGCCGGGGCCCGACGCCATATACTACGGACAGACCGGTTGGTTACGCGTTGAAACCATACAACTAATCAGAGCGTCCTACACAACACCTAGCGGAAGCAAATTTAATTAAGTTGCAAAAGAATAAGAACCCTGCCAAAAAGCATGAATGTCCACTACAACCCAGGAATGAGTACATACACAAAAGAGAACTGGCCTTAAGGCCTTACAATGTTCACTTAACAAAGTAGTGTCTTCCAAACCTCGGCACGCAGGCCGGCCACACATGAGTACAAGAGGTAAAACACTCAAAACAAGGCCTTCGAGGGCCAGCACAGCAACTTGGGCTTTAGCCCGCTATTTACCTCTCGGCTCCGCAGCACCTGCAAGCAACAACCCACCGCACGGTGGTAGACAAAGGCAACGGTCAGTAATGCTGACCAAATTATAACGATTCCGCCCCCAAACCGGGGCGGCAAAGCTTCTTCCCTGCACTTGTTAGCAAAACACACAACACAACCAAACAAGCATCTCAACATAGGTGCACGCTCTCACGGCCGTACACCCCGTGCTCTCAGGGCACTTACTCGGCGAAGCCAGTCCGAACCCCGTCCGGTCCTCGACTCCACCACCACCCCCAGGATGGCAATCTTTGTGAGCATTTAGTCTTCTCAGCCGCAGCCTAGACTCGATCTCCAAATCTCAGTAAGTCCCACGTAAACTTTAGGTCGCTTTAACCGAGCAGGTGGAGCGGGTAGAGGGCTACTAGTCCGTTGCTCACTCCGCCACTGCCATTTGGCCCTTTGGCGCGGACTAAGCTTTCCCCAGTCCCAAATAACGATCAAACACGGTACTTAGCCCTGCTAAGTACCCGGTTGGCTCCCAGGCCACCGATATGATAGAACTACATTTCCGTCCAAGATTTCCGGGTGCACCTCGGGTTTCATCCCCAAGGCTCCCTGCCGCAATCAAACATGATACATAGCCCCGCTATGTTCCCGGCTGGCACCCAGGCCACCGAGATGGCAGAACTTCGTTTCCGCCTAGATTTCCGGGTGCACCTCGGGGTTAATCCCCAAGATTCCCTGATGCATTCTACCGCATAGCAACCCGAAAACAACCACAACGCTCGGAGTCTTCTCCGGCTAAAATATGCATAGCAAAACATCACCGATCCGGAACACACGTCCGGGTAGGCTTCACACAACATGCCTATGTCCGTACTACGATTCCGGACTCTAACAAGGGGGACTTTACTTATCTACCCCAAGGAATACCACGATCTCGCCACACACTCGCGGGAGAGGGGTTTTCCCATGCAAAGGAAGAAGAGCTTCACATGCTCAAGAAGAGAATCGTTACCCTCGCATTTTTCCGCGGCGCCATGAAGATGTAGCTGGATGGAAAGCTTCGCCTCGCCCTTGCCTTCGAGGATCCGGACTCGGATCGCGAATCGGTGCTCCGGTGCTCCGCCGGCGGCCGAAATTTGGGCTCACACCACCAAAGGAGTTCTCCCCTCTCTCTAAGATGAAGAAAGAGAATCTCAAAGTGAAAATGAGGGTTTCTCCCCCCATTTCCCGACTAATAACCCCCCAGGAGCATCCCCCACCGTCGGATCCAGATCCAAGGGAACGAACGGCCGAGATTAGATCCAAAATCCCAAAAACTGGGCCGAACACGGCTTGACACACGGCCGTGTGTCTGGCCGTGTAGCTCATTCGCCGATCGACACGGGTCTTGACACGCCGTGTTCGAGGCCGTGTGCCCCACACACGGCTTGAGACACGGCCGTGTGTCTCAGGCCGTGTCCTTCTCTGACTCGAGACTGCACAAAAACGCATTCGACCACTGAACACGGGTAGGCACACGGCCGTGTGCCTGGCCGTGTGCCCCTGAGATGACCTCAAATCGAAAAGTGGTCAACATGAAAGTTGTAGATCTCGTCGAGACGAACAAAATTCATGTTGACCATTTTTCCACCCGACACTGTTTTGACCCTCAAAACGGTGCCCGAACGCGATCATCTCCGAGGTTGGGGTCTTACAAAGGGAGATAAACCAATAACAATAAGTGCCTTGCAAAAGGGAACTTCGGGCCCTAATGCCGCCATCTTGGTTCTTAGTGCCCCTTGAGAGCCCTTCACGGGGAATACCGGGGGCAGTCCTGGGCTAACGTAAACTGTAATAACAAACCGACAAGAGTAACTTAGTAACTAGGGCTGCACTTTTCACAAACACTGTTGGCACAGGAAGATTGATGAGAGCTTCGGCTCGGTAGGTTCGGAGATGGACGTTTTGGTCCGGGGAGCTTCGGCTCGGTTGGTTCGGAGATGGACGTTTTGGTCCGGGGAGCTTCGGCTCGGTTTTGTGTGTTTACGACTAAACTTGCATGTGCATAAAATAGGAAAAGTTAAGGTGGTGGGTTTTTCGATATCGGGGAGTTCGATTGCACCGACACCGATATCGTTGACTCGGCGGGGTGATTAGAACTTCGCCAACAGAAGTCCGGTGCGCCAGCCGGCAAGAGTACGCAGGCGTCCGCTTAGTGCACCAAGCGTTGAGGCGTACGATAGGTCAGACCAGTGGTGCTTTTACTGGTTTTGAGGTGGGCGAGGCCCAACCCACCACTTTCGTCCGCCACTACGGAGGTATCCAGGGAGGTAACGGCTCCGAAAGGGGGAACTAAAGGTCTGTGTGCACAGAGTCGGGTGTGTGAGTTGCACTTGCATGTTTCATCATACCCACTTGCATGTCATAGCATGATCGATTCATTTAACCCTGACACCTAAAGTATAAGTGGTATGGGACGCTTATATATTAGGACCTGCAAAACGACCCCTTGGTCTATAAGCTTGTGTGGGCAAGTTTATAAATCAATGGTTAATTTCAATATATAAACATATGCTGTTGTTTGATAACCGACACCCCAACGTATAGGTGGTATGGGACACTCTATACAATGGGAGCCTTGCAGAAGACCCCTTGGCTTATGCGCTTTCGCACATAAGTTAAGGTTACCTTTCTTACTTTCTATTTCTGTCATATTATTATAGATTTGCTAGATTAGTTCCGCTGCCTTTTGATTATTGCTTAATCTCCACCTTCATGTCCTTCCCTTTCTTCCTCTCCGCTCTGTACCTAGGAGCCATGAGGGAAGGGGTAGGGGATGATAGGGCTTAGTCTTTATGAATAATGGTTTTCGAACCACATCATTTAGGGGATCGTGGAGCCCAGTATGGAGGAGCAGCCCCAGAGATCGATGCGCCTGGAGATGGGGCAGTCTAGCTCCGGAGTTCATACAGCCGGGACCGTGAGTCTCGACTCTGAGTAGTTTCTGTTTTCACTTCCGTATGAGTGATATTGTAGTGAGGACATGATGTATCGGGCATAAGCCCGCATTTATAGTACTCTGATGTTTTCTGTGGACACTCCCTTCGTGGATATTTTATTCTATATATGTGATTTATTATTGTGGACTGCATTGCTCTTACTTCTATTATTGTGCTACCTTTCTGTGATCGAATTGGCCGGCAGAATCGGCGCCTTGTGGTGATGACCCTTCAGGACGTGAAGGTGTCACCGCAAAGCGGCGATTCTGGGCCTAAGACCCCGGTGGTTGAAAAAAAAGGGGGTCTTACACCCTTAGCTTGGGCGGAAACAGGAGAATCAAAGTTGTATAAGTATAAAGAGGTTGAAGATAAAAATTTGACTATACGCTTGATACTTGAGCGGTAATTGGTAGCTTATGATTGGTAGGCAAAATATTGTAATGCCAAGCACTGAAATATGGAGTTTGCGGTGGGTGATTGGGTATATTTAAAGATCAAGACATTTAAAGGCGTTTCCAGGATTCGGCACTTGAAAAAGTTGAGTCTAAGGTATCTTGGTCCGTTGGAAGTGGTTGAGCGGATTGGAGAATTTGTGTATCGATTAGCTCTTTCGAGAGAGCTAAGTGGTTTGCACGATGTGTTTCACATATATGTGTTGCAAAAAGCTTTGAAAGAGCCAACGCAATTAGTGGCTGATGATCTGGTAGCGTTCGATAGTGGGCTGATGATAAAGGTTAGACCCATTCGGATCGATGATATAGATATCAAGCAACTACAAAACAAAGCAATCGAGATGGTCAAAGTCCGTTGGGATAATTTTGGCCGTAAAGAATTGACATGGGAGCGTGAGCAAGCCATGCGGGAGGAATTTCCCGAGTTGTTTTTGTAGAATCTTAATGTAAACTTGTGTACTTTTTTCCTTTACAAATATATCAAATTTCAGGACGAAATTTCTATAAGGAGGGGAGGTTTGTAACGCCACAAAAATCATAAATAGGAAGAATTGGGAGTTAACGTGCCACAGTAGGGTTAACTCGGGCAATAGCCTTTGAATTAAATCATCTAAGGGCACGGGAATCTACCGTTCTACGGTAGTAAGCTAGCGCATGGAGCTACCACTCAATGCTTTAAAGAGTTGAGTGTCCACCACGGAGCGGTAGTATGCTATCGTGTGGCGATGGAACTCAACGCTCTCAACACCTTCGGCGAAGCGTTGAGTGACTACCACACTGCGGTAGTAAACAAACGTGCGACGATAGCTCGAGTTAGATTACAGATTGGCACTAACTCAATGTGCGATGGTTGCTGCCACGTTGGAGTAAGGTGGAGGCGGTTTTGGAGCGATAGTGTAATGTCGATTAGCCCAAGCGGCAACCGCCTATGATACCGGGCGGCGGTAGTAGATACCGCGCGGTAGTAGACTGTAGATATAAGTTGTTCAAGAGAATGAATTCTACTTGTTCTTTCTCTTAGATCCTGAGCTTCTTGAGAGCAATAAGGCTGAGGCTAAGCTTTGCTAGCTAAGGGAAGGAGATCTTGTGGTAAGATTGAAGAGACAAAGTAATATCCGTGAAGAGGAAAGTGAGGCACTCCTTTCCATCCGGATAAAAACTTGTTCATGGCTCCGATATGGGTTACTAGGGTAACGATTTTTGCCTTGGACAAGTGAAGTCCTCAATTTGCATACGTGCATGGAACCCCACACCAAAAGGTGAAGAAAGATGGTTTCCAACAGGTCGATCATTATGATCCCCGATAAAACTTGCATATAAATCAAGAATCAAAGTACGGAATAAGAATGATGTATGAAGCCCATCTGGACAGGTTGGTCAATATTGCTGATGAATTGATATGCATGCCGGAGAAGACTCTGTGGATAAAACGTGTGGTTAAACATGTAGAATCTGGGGTCTTAGGCTATGCAGGGTCTGGGGCATTGTTTTAACCACCGACGATAGCTTCTAGTGAGCTATGTTTATGAGGCATGTCTCACGGAGACCTAGAGGCATTGTTTAAGAAGTTGAGAGAGTGTAGTGCCCAGTTATGGTGGCCATGAGTGCCAGCCTTATTTGGTGAGAAGCCTATCCTACGAAGACCGTGAGGCTAGCATGTGAGTTGAGCCATGGATGCGAATTATTATGGTTGTGAGAGCCATAATGAAGTTGTGAGTTGTAGTCCCAAACTCCAGAGTGCATTGAGTCGAACAGGAAAGGGGAGGTCCACCCGCATCTTTTGTATTATCCTTGATTGCTTCGGCTTTCAGAAGTGGCATGGCGATCTGAGCAACGGGAAAGGGCTGAAGTGTACCTACGTTATGCCATTTTGATTAGAATGCCTAAAGTAATTGGCTCTCGTCGATTGCATAATGAGTCTTAGGCTTGGGGCCGAAAGGAATAGAATGCTCAAGAATGAACCGTTAAGTCTTGGACCTATGAACGAGAGGTTGTATCCGAGAAGTTCAGTACACCGATAATGTGCCCCGAGTGCACGGGGCGTATGGCCGTTCAGCCTACATCTATGGTAAATAGTGCTTGAATGCAATTGTTGTTGGCACTATATATATATATATATATATATATATATATATATATATATATATATATATATATATATATATATATTGTTGTTGCAGGGAAGGAGAATCGCTGCCCCAAGTAAGGGGTGGGGTCGTTATAAATGGGTCTGCAAATGCTGACCGTTACTTTGTTTGCAATATTTTGGAGGGCCATAATTTGCAGGTGCTGGAGAGCCATGTGGAAAGTAGCGGGCTGAAGCCCATGTACTGTGATTGGCTTGCCCTCGAAGGCCCTAAGGCCAACTTTAATTTTTTCATGTGTGGCCAGCCTGCATGCCAATGTTTGTAAACCACACTTATGAAGTATAATTATAAGTCCTTAAGGCCGTAATATTTGGGGTACCTTATATGTACATTCCTGATATATATATATATATATATATATATATATATATATATATATATATATATATATAAATGTTGAATATATATAGTAGACATTCGTATGATTTGAGTTTGGGAAACCTAAAAACTTCCGCTAGAATGCTCTGAGTTAGGATTCGTGTAGCCTTTTATATTATCATGTGACTCTGTCAACTGTCTGTGGAATATGGTGTGGGGCCCCAGTCGGACCCTCTGTTATATATCATATGACGGATGGAGGTGTTATAAGGTCTCTGTCTTATATGTAAAAGTCCAGACTCCAAAGAGCTATACTGAAATCACTGACGATGAAATCATCGTGGCAACTATGGACAAGAGGGCACAACACATCATTGTAAGTGCCATTGATGACTCCATCTTTAAGATCTTTGTCCATTACAAGACTGCCAAGGAAATGTGGGACACCTTGATTGTCCACATGGAAGGCAAAAAGGAGGATGATAAGGAATGTGATGCCATCAGCCTAGCAACTTGTTTCTATCCAGATGAAAGAATAGAGATCAGGGGCCCTCTATTGCACTTAGATAGTGATTCAGAGGTTGATGATTAAGATAAAGCAGATACCAACTACTGTTATGGGCTAATGGACATGACAGAAGAAGATTCCTATCAGGATTAGCCTGGTCCAGATCAGATTCATTCCCTATCTAGCTCATCCTTAATGTCTGTCTATGAGTCCAGTCCAGACTCTTATGCATCCTCATCAAGTAATGATGAGAGTCCAATCATAGACATTAATATCAATGAATTGATTGAAAATCATGGTGCACTTCTGAAAGCTTTCAAGGAAAGAAAGTTTCTTGTTAAGAAACAAGCTAAGGAAATTGACCCCTTGAAGCTAGCTTCTTCCCAGCAGGATGAGATAGCATCTTTGCTGAATCTAAAAATGAGGGAAGTTGACCATCTAAAGACATTGGTATACATCCATGTTGAGTCAATAAAATATAAGGACTCTATTATTCTGGATCTTGAGAGGAAACTTTAGTGGCAGAAGAGAATTGTGGCTCATTTCTCTAAGATAGATGCCCTACAAGAGAAAATAAGAATCCAAGTGGAATTCTAGAGTTGACCTTTCCAAAGTGAAAAGAAAAGCTCATGTTATGCCTCAGTGAACCTTCCACAAGGTAATTCTCCCATCTAATAGGTATGACCATGATTGCATGTATGTTCACTGGAGAAATGGGAATCTTCCTTGTAAGAATACAAATGTACCTTACATTGGAAGAAGAAAGGGCATGGGATTGAGTGCACAGATTGCTCCCCATGAAAAAGTCCAAAATGCCTATCATGGACCTTTTGTATTTAGTGTTCCAGCCGTCTCAAACATGAGTAAGGCAGTGGATTTTTCTCAAGATCTCCCAGCACACACTCTGACCAAGGGGAAGTCTGCTAGCAAGCCAGACTTGGGTATTTTTGAGGCCATCATTTGCATGCCTTTTACAAAGAAGATTGATGTTTGTAGACCTCACAAAAGCATAACTCTTCTTCTGGCAGACCTACCTTTATTCAAAGTATGGCTGAGAGAAATAAGATAAGGAAACTGGTCTTTCTTCTGTTCAGTCTACAGCTAACCTAACTGCCAGACATGCTCAGAAGAGAAGATATAATATTCATGAGTGTTGGTGTTGTGGCAAAGTGGGTTATTTAGCCCTAGATTGCTAGAACCATCCATCTGTGGCCAAAGCAAAATTTAGTCTTCCTGTCAGGAAATTTGCAAGAAGGCAAGGTCATTTTGAGGCTAACAAGAACCTAGGACCCAATATCTATTGGGGTTCTATGATAAGATAAATTTTGTTTTGTAGGACAGTCCAAGTGGTGACCCCCATTTATGCTCCTTGGACAAAGATTTTACCATACTTAGGATTGGAACAAAGTGGTTATCTTTAGGATCATACACCTATAGATAGAAGTGGAAAGATATACTATCAAGATAAAGATGCCCAGAACATGTGCAATGATTAACAGGGAGTTAGGGTGCAAGGAAGTGGCTGTGTATCCAGCATATGCTACAAGGCTACAAGAAAAGATAAGTTGAACTCTTCTATTTGTTGATTCTACTAAATGTTCTCTAAATTGCAAGAAATATCGTATCTCTTGATAGGACTATGCTTTTTAGATAAGATATTTGTATATTAAAAGTATGAGGAGAAGTTGAGACAAGTATTAAAAAATTGTCTCAACATACGTGGCTCACATATTCTCTAAGCCACTAGGTAGAACTTGATTCAACATCATGAAGTTTGACATGAGTATGTTAACTTTGGTTCATGCTCTCCTCTAGTTGTATATAGTGTATTTGTGTTGCCGGTCAATTTAAATACCTACAGGATTGGAAAGTCTAATAAGTGTATGGGTTAAAGGTAAATCCGTCTGTTTGCGGCTAAGAAAGAGGAGTTAATCCCAGCTGTTGATCTTAACTTGATCCCCAAACTGGTACGCGCCTTTCCGCCTTCTATCTTTATAAAACCTATAAATAGAAGGTCTTGTGCACAAAGCAAAACACACTACTCCTTCCGCTCCCTTGCCCGATACTACCGAGTCGACGGAAAAGTTTTTTGCTCGCTCTCACAAATTCGCTAATGAAATGGCGCCAAAAGGTCAGGACTTACTTTTTGAGAGTTTAGAACTTGTGAAAAATGGATTCAAGGATGTGCCAAAATAGGTTCAACTTATTCTCCACCTGCTCAAGGTTTCTGAGCTAGAGTTCGTTCTATCAGATTCCTATCTTTTGTGGAAGCGGGAAGTGCTGGAACTATTCGCAAATGCCAAAGGAGACTCTTCCTCAGGCAAAATCAGGACTATGGTTAGTGCAACCAAGATCAACATATCCCCTAACAGGCTAAGCAAAGCTCTCTAGTTGCCGAGTTTTACAAAGACTGAGGAAGAAGATGCCCTAGACCAGTCTGATGTCAGAGAAGCCATGAAGTGGTGCGGCATCCCCAAACACACTACAGGCTTTATCGTAAGGATGGACCACAACTTCAAGGTAATGTTCTTGGCCGATATTATCGGAAAGGCATTGTTGTGCATAACTTACTCGCACGACAAAATCTCAAAGAAGATGTTCGAGCTGATGTCAAGGATAATACTATCCAAAAAGATAGATTGGGGAAGAATCCTATTTGACAGGATTATATAGTGCATAAATGAGCCAAATCTATGGAGAATTCTTTCCCTATATCTACCGCAAACTTTTCCAGAGATCCTGTATCTGAGGCTGGGGACAAAAATTCATCATGTGACAAGAATGGACAAAAGAATGCGGGAAAGGTGGGACAGGGTCCTTCACTTCCATAGACAACAAGATGCTAAGAAGAAAAAGGAGTGACAAGCCCCAGTTTCGAAGGTAAGCAACACAACTAGTTCTTCTAAAGAAAAAGATGAGGAAGAGCGTCATAATCCAAATCTGACAGGGTCTGATGATGAGCACAGAAAGGACACAGCTATCCAAGTGTCTGAATTATCTGACCAATCCATCATAATTCAGTTGAGTATTGCTCCATCTGAAGATGCCCCGGTTGAAAAAACTCCTGCAGTTGAATTTGCTGAAGGAGTGGTAGAAGACATATTCAACAAAATCTTAGCTATAGTTGAGGGGGAGACCTCAAAGACCCTAGCTGCTGCTGAAGATGTATATTCACCTCAACCCCAAGAGATTCTGGTAGGACACATTCCTCAGAGTGAGGGGAAGCAAGTCCCAGATGATGTCATGCAAGATGCATCTATTGAGGGGAGAAAGATCTAGATCATTTAATGGAGACTCCACTATCTTGGGGGAGCAACTCCAAAATTTTCAAGAGAATACATAATATCTTCAAGATAATATTGTTGATGATACTGTTATGCATGCCAATAAGGGCTTGGCAGATATTGAGGGGGAGCTTCAATCTAAACTCCCAGCTCATGTTGAAGTGCATGAAATAGACTCCTCCATGTCAGAGAAGGAAGTGATTGTTCTAAGGAAAGCTAAGTCTTCTGCCTTCACTTTGGCTAACTATGATCACAAGGCAGAGGTTAGGCTTGTTCAAGAAACTAATGATGAAGGCACCTCAGCTAGGATGGATCAGATTCCTCCTATGTTTCTTTCCCAACTGAAGGGCCTACTGGATGAGCAGAGGAGATCTTTGGGAACTTTTGTGGATGATGCTATCAAAGAAGTCAGGAAGGAGATATCTATAGAAATTAAGTCAATCAAACTTGAAGTAAATCTTCTAAAGGGTGAAACAGTCAAATTTTTCACTAGGGAAGCCCCAGTAGTTGACTACACAATTGAAAAACTGGATGCCGTGGACACTAATGTTACTACTGTAATAACAAATCAGATAATCCAGAATCAAAACATGTTAGTTATCCATAATGCTGAGAAATAACTGTTTGAATAACAAACTACTGCAATACAAACCAAGGCAGATTGTTGCACCAAGCTGTTAGATTACCAAATGCTGGAGGTCAAACAACATGTAATAGCAGGGGTGAACTATCTAGAAGCATAAAGGAAAAAGGCATGCCTCTCCCAGACCAAAGAGCTTATTGAAGAAGTAAAAAAGGGGGAGAGTAATGCTATAAAAATACACTAAGAATATGGTCTAGGCTACCAATATGGTAAGGGGATCTTTTGGGAATGAACCTTTCCAGTACAACAACATCCCAATATTTCCTGCTCAAACACAAGAAGTTCTAAATCCTGACTTGTCTGCTGCTCAGGTAGAAGGCCAACTGGAAGAGGATCAGAATAGAGAAGATGGTGCCCAATGGGGAGATGCATATGTTGCTCTTATATTCATCCCCTATGGTGAATAGCTATAGAAGTCAATGGAAAAGACTACTGATGAGGAAGAGGAAGAAATCATACTAAGTAAAAAGAGGTATAGAGAAAAGATGGAGAAGAGAGATGACTTTGAAAAGAGGAGCCCATAGTCAAGAACCATCATCCTGTCTGCCAGGGAGCATATAAAGACTAAGAAAACTGATAGAGGCAAACATTATAACTCAGGTGAATGGAATAAGATGGAAGAAAGGGAAAATGAAAGGAGGAAATTCAGAATGGACATCCATGCATGCACATTCTCTCTTGATGTCATTATACATATCAAATATATTCCCAAAGCTTATGGTACTTCCAGAGATAGAAAATCAAGAAGTCTGAAGTAGCTGAAGCAGACAAAGCTAATAGGAAAGGGAAAAAGATAGCTGATGAAGCTGAGAAGGAAGACAGATCAAAAAATAAGCCTAAGGGAAGTTGCATTGTGATAAGGGAACCTGAAAACTTAAATGTTTCTTGTTCTGCTTTTAGGGCTTAAGGAATATGTTTTGTTTTGTTTTCTGCACAAAAACATTTATCCCTTTGAAGTTAAATGAATGCCATTTATGATTATGTTCATTATTATCTTAGAATTATGCAATGTGTCTTTTAATATATATTGCATATTTGTGTTACTGTATACATTGTCTTAGGTTTTTATTTCTTAAAATAGGGGGAGATTGTTGGGTCCATAGATCCTAATGTCCTAGATTTGAAGAAGTCTTTGTAAACAATGGTATTCACATGTTGTAATCTAACATGTCCTACAAGTTTTTTATATGCAGGATATCTTCTATGCATTGATTGGACAGGTTGATTAAGGTGGCCAAGACAGGTGATGTCTAGGCAAGCTAGTGGAATGACAAAAAACTATCTAAGTCCACAAGAGTTGAGTGATGTCTATTCAATCAACGCTAAGTGGCTAATAGCACTGAGTTCAGCATGTATAGTCAAAGATAAATAATTGGCAAGCTGAGATATAGCTAAGTCCGCAGGTGTTGAGTGAAGTCTACTCACTCAACGCCATAGAAAAAAAAGCTGTGAGATAGGCTAAGACAATCAAAGCCTAAGAAGAAATTGGCAGAAATGTGGTTTAGTCTACAAGCATTGAGTGAAGTCTACTCACTCAATGCCATACAGTATAAATCGGTGACTATAGCTCAGTCAGAAAATGTAACAGAAAATCTGTGTAAATATATAACTAAGCCCATAGGCGTTCAGTGAAGCTTACTCACTCAACACCAAATGATAAAAAGCATTGCTTGAACCTTAGTCAGTCAGAGACTGTGATTTCTCAAAAATTTAGTTAAGTCCAAATGCATTCAGTATAGCTTACTCACTCAACGCGAGATAACAAAAGAATATCTATTAAGTAGTTTTGCGTCGAGTGAAGCTTACTCACTCAATGCAAAGTGGAAAATTCTATCTAAATAATTTGGCATTGAGTGATGAAGGCTCACTCAATGCCTAGTAATAGAAAGTCTGGCCAAGGAGAAAAGCATTGAGTTATGACGACACACTCAATTCTCTCAATGCTAGAGAAGCAGGAATATTTTCCAAGGGAAAAAGCATTGAGTGGACTCAACGCTCTCAACGCCTAGAGTTAGAAAACTTTTTTATGTGTTTTGGCAATGAGTGAAGGTTGTTCACTCAACGCTTAATGGCAGAGAATTTTTTCTAAGTGTTTTGGCGTTGAGTGAAGGTTAGTCACTCAATGCCTAGTGATAAAATTTCTATCTAAGTGTTTTTCAATTGAGTAATGCTTACTCATTCAACGCCTATACTAATGATGATTGGTTTTGGCGAAGTCCATAGATGGTGACGTCAGCAAAGTCAACAGGTCAACAGAACTTGAATTTGTTGCGGGAAAGCTGCAGTACGCGACAAATGTAACCGCTTACCTACAATACAGTTGTTATTTCAAAAGGTGGTAGCAGCCAACAAATTCAAAGTGGGGCCCACTTCTCAAAGAGCCATTGGTGGGCTAATAATAAAAGGCGGAGATCGAGGAAGAGAAATTAGTTCTTGGAAATACAGCTGGACTTCATGTTCTCCATCACCATTGTTGTAGAGTCTTAAAGAAGATGTTCATCCATCAGATCTAAGAGTTAAAAAAAGAGATAGGTTGTGCCATTTTCATCAGCATTAGCAAGGTATGAGATTTCTCAGAAGGAGTTAGGGTTGAATCCTCTCTGTCTAGGAAAAGAAGAAGAGGCAGAGCTTTCTTATTTCTGCAGTAAAGAAGTTAGGGCTGAGTCTAGCTCAGCTCAGGTTGCAGGAAAGGAAGAAACCCTTGCTATAGTATAATTCATAGTTCTGCCAAAGAATAATCCTGAAGATAAATTTTTGGAGCTGAGAAGAAGATAAGACTGAACTTATGGGTATGTTCAGGAAGAAGTAGAACTATAGATCTATAAGGAAGCAGTAGGATCTATTACTGCAGAAGCTGAAAACTGAAGAAAGATAGGTGTTGTAATCCACTCCTATACCAGCATGTTTAGAGGAAACCTTTGAGGAAAAAGAAGCAGCAAAGGTCCAACCCCAGCTACAGTTACTATACAGTTCAAGCCAAGCTTTCTTGAAGACACTTTTTAGACTGCATAGAAGAAATCCAAAGGGAGATAACACAGGACAGAATCCAATGGGCTCAGAGAAATTTCTCTGTTGTCATAGTCAAACCACCCTTATACACCATGTAGGTTCTTAACAGATCTTAGTTGTAATCCTGTGTTATAAAGTCAGTGCGTAAGATCCAAGTGTGAATCTTAGTGTAGGATCCAAGTGTGGATCTGAGTGTAGGATCTCTTGTTGATCTAAGATAGGATTCTGTTGAGAATCTGAGTGTAGGGCTTTGGTTTGAGAAGCAGGATTCAAGTGTGAATCTGTGTTATAGGGATATTGAGTCTGAGGTAGGAGAGTCATTCTCTGAGTGTAGGACCTTCAGGTCTAAGGTAGAATCCAGATTTGGATATGAGGTAGGTCCTTTGTGCATGAGATTATAGGAGAGTCATTCTCTCTAAGGTAGGATCCTTTGTAGATCTGAGGAAGGGCTATTTTCCCAGCCTGAGTTGTAGGGCCTTTAGACCTGGGATAGGTGATCTTTAGATCACTGAGTTGTTGGGCCTTGTGCCTGAGCTGTAGGTCTTAGAGGAGACTGAGTGGTCCTGAGGGATCGTGTTTTAAGCTCTTAAGAGATGATATTGGAGAAGTGACTTGTCTAACTAGAAGTTAGAAAGGTGTGAGGGAAATTGGATGTACCCATAATTCCAGGAACCACTATAAATTGTTGTCTTGTCTTTGTGATTGTCTTGGAAGCACTATAAATCAAATCACATAACTCACATAAGTAGTTAAGCTTAAAATTACTCAAAAAGAGACCAATAACCTATTCACCGTCCCCCTCTATGTGATTTAGCTATCTTTGAAAACAAACTTTTAGGTACATTAAAAACCATATTGAAATATTCATTCAGTAAGCCTCAAAATATTCAGTTCTCTCTCATACTTATGTCCTTTTTCTTTGTGCTTATATCATGTTTGTGTGAGTTAAATTTTATATGATTACTGAGTTGTATTTGTAAAATCATCTTTGAAATTTTGTAAACCTTGTTAAGCAAAATTGGGGGAGAATGTTGCGAAAAACTCTTATAATTTACCTTAACAAATTACTCTAAATGATTTTACAACTTAGGGCAATTACCCATGTTTTATAGGGAGGGTATTATGTTACTAGAAGTCCTAGGATGTCATTGGTATAAAGTACAGTTGAAAGTATCTAGCGTCTACCTAAATCACCTAGAGGGGGGTAAATAGGTGATGTTTGTGTCTTTTCGTGGAAAAAAATTATCTAAAAATCAAACACACAAACATAGATATTTTATAGTGGTTCCCCGAGTTTGGTACATCCATTTTCCCGCCTCATCTATCTAACACGAAGGGCTAGATTCTGCTACTTCACTTTTCTCAGATTATAATGAATCTTACACCTCAGATTCGTAACTCCTACAACTCAGAGATGACGCTCATACTACTCGGAGAACAACCTCTCCTAAAACTCGATCCACAAACCGGATCTACTCTCTGGACCAATAAAAGGATCTACTCTCTCGATCAACAAATGGATCTACTAACTCAGAGATAAATCTCGTACAATAGTTAAAAATATATTTCAATAATAAACACAATTACAAGTCTTCGCTCTGGCGTTCTTCGAAAGGGTTGATCTTTAATTTAGAGAACTCAAAAACTTGAAATCTTTTGGATCTCGAATCTCCACGTGTCTAGATCTGGAGGAAGAGAAGACTTTTGAAGACAGCAGTCTAGACGTAGAGATCAAGAACAATTGGATCTTGCAGTGCTTGCGGTATTCGGCCGATAGGAAAAACGTGCGTATAGGAGGCCGATGGGTTGCCAATTTGGAATGTTTTGTCATTTTGAATCGATGATCAATTTAGCACAAAAGCAAGATTAGCAATAAAGAAAAATATCCCTGGGTATTTATAGAGATAAACCCTGCAATTGTAAAAATAAATTTTCCAAAAACAAACGGCAAAAATTACTGTGCATGGATGACAAAACCCGTGACTTGTTTATGAAAATTTTCTGAAAAATAACCTGAGCCAAATTCGTCGAGTATCATCGAGTATCATATTGATACCCTTCGAATACATCTTGATATATAACGAAAAAGACATAGCCAAATCATCCAAGACCGGCAGGTCACTCAATGCCATGGCGAAGAGTCATACTCGACGAATTTGTCGAGTATAACCTGGCATACTCGACAAATTCGTCGAGTATCACCTGCATCCTCGACACTCTCAACACCATTGCACTCAAAGCAACTCAATGCTATAGGCTGCATTCATCGAATATCATCGAGTTAACTCAATGCACTCAACGCTTTGATATTCGATGAATTATACTTGAAAAAATCTAGAGAAGTAGTGTCAACTGGACTCCATGAATTAGGCGTGTATCACTTAGCATATTCGACAAATTCGACTAGTATCTCAATATGTTTCTGAATATGTGCAGAGTCAACACAGAAGTTCCGGGACAAGTACAAACTATCACATCAGCTACAGTAATGTGATATTTCAACAGAAAATGTTTAAGGGAGAATTTGAAATATGATGTCAGATGATGATGTCATCATTCATAAACAAACCATCCATGAAGGCTATAAATAAAGTGGTTGTCATCACAGAGGAAGAAAAATTCAACAAAATATGAAATTCTTATTCTAATTTCTCATAAGCCAAGGGGAGAAGGCAATTCCGAGATGGAGGAAGAAGATGAAGGTCTTCAAGAAAATCTCCATATCCTTTTATAAAGTTTATCTTAAGATTAAGGTTTATCTGATCTACAATTTCTTCAAGGAAATCATGCCGATCAATATCAAGAAGATTGCAGATCCAGAGAAGTATCTTTTCACCCAGTCAGTTTATCAAGAAGAAATCCATTGCTGCTGAATTGATGAATCTGTGTTATCAGATAAGTCAGATTACAGAATTGCTGTATTCTGAAGATTACTTTTTCTATTTTACCTCTTAATTTTGTACGATCTCCTTGAGATCTGAGTGGTTAGGAGATCTAATCTCTGAGTTTTAAGCCTATTTTATAAAGGCAGAGATAGGGTTCTTGAGGGACCTGAGGTAGGTGATTTGAGTGGATCACTAAGTTATAAGATTTATTTATAAAGGTTGAGGTAGGGTTTTTGAGGAACTTGAGGTAGGAGATTGGGAGAATCTCTAAGGTTAGACATGTTGGTCTGAGTGTAGGTAACTAAACAGAAACTGAGCATGTATGATCTTTAGATCTTAGTTGAAGAGGAGGAGCTATAACCTTATATAGTATATTGTTAGTGAGGAAGAAGGGGGAAAGTGGATGTACCCTAGATAGGGGAACCAATATAAATTCTTTGTGTGCTGTGTGTTGTGATTTGCTTTTGCTTGTGCTGTGATCTGAGATTTGAAAGTGTTGAGTTCATTGGTTCAGTTGTGCTGAGTTATTGTGAATCTAATCTCTCAAGGAAATTTACTACTAAACATTATTTATACAAAACACTTTAGTGTCAAGAAATTGAAAAAGCATTTAAAAAAAACACATATTCACCCCCTCTAGGTGATTATCTACCCATAGGATTAACTTTCACAAACACTGAGATTTTATTATGGTTCCCCGAGTTGGGTACGTCCACTTTCCCACCTCGCCTATCTACTACGATGGGCTAGATTCTGCTACTTCACCTTTCTCAGATTACAATGAATCTTACACCTCAGAGTAGTAACTCCTACAACTTGTAGACAACGCTGCTACTACTCGGAGAACAACCTCTCCTACAACTCGATCTAAAAACTGGATCTACTCTCTCGATCTATAAACGGATCTACTCTCTCGATCCACAAATGGATCTACTAACTCGGAGATAAATCTCCTACAATACTTCAAAAAATATTAGAACAATAAACATGATTACAAGTCTTGGCTCTGACGTTCTTCGAAAGGGTTGATCTTGAATTTGGAGAACTCGAAAACTGTAAATCTTTGTGATCTTGAATCTTCACGTGTCTAGATCTGGAGGAAGAGAAGACTTTTAATGGCAGCAATCCAGACGTAGAGATCAAGAACGATTGCATCTTGCAGTGCTTGCCGTATTCGGCCGTTCAGAAAATACGTGCGTATAAGAGGCTGATGGGTTGCTGATTTGGAATGTTTCGTCATTTTGAATCGGTGATCAATTTGGCACAAAAGCAAGATTAGCAATAAAGAAAAATATCCCTAGGTATTTATAGAGATAAACCCTCCAACGGGAAAAAGAAATTTTCCAAAAACGAATGGAAGAAATTACAGTGCATGGCCGACAGAACCCGTGACTGGTTTTAGAAAATTTTCGAAATAATGACCTAAGTCAAATTGGTCGAGTATCATCAAGTATCATAATGATACTCATCTAATACATCTTGATATTTGATGAAAAAGACTTATCGAAACCATCTTAGGCCGGCAGGTCACTCAAAGCCATGGCGAAGAGACATACTCTACATATTCATCGTGTATCACCTAGCATACTCGACGAATTCATCGAGTATAGGTAAAAAGACTAAATGCTCTCAATGTTGTGGCACTTAATGCTTTGAGTTCACTCGACGCCATAGGCTGCATTTATCAAATATCATGGAGTTAACTCAATGCACTAAACACTTTGATATTCGATGAATTATACTTTAAAAAATCTAGAGAAGTAATGTCAACTGGACTCGATGAATTCATAGTGTATCAATTAGCATATTCGATGAATTCGACGAGTATCGTTAGATATATTTGACAAATTTTACGAGTATGCACGACGATAGTCGACGAATTTTACTTAACAGATTTTTCAATTCTCCAATGAATTTACCCTAAGTATATACTACGAATTCGATAGGTATTGGTAAGTATACTCGACAAATTCAGCGTGTATTAACGACGATATTCGATGAATTCGGCGTGTTTGCTTAACAATACTTGCTGAATTTTACTTAGGTAAAATTCCTATTTTTCCTATGTCTAACCCTTAACAATCCTTGATCCTTCTCTTGTACTTGAGATAGAAGTACACCTCAATAGAAAAATTACATGTTAGTCAACACATTGGCCTACACAATGAGGAATTACATTGTATAGTAATGTGTTTACTGACCCACTATAACCTGACATTGGTGTGTACTTAGCAATTAGAACCTGCAAGTACATAACTCAAAAGCAACATCAAATACGGTCACAATTCATCTTAGCTTAACTGGGCCCTTCTTAAAATCCGGGTTATTGCGGATACAATATACAACAATCTCCCCCTATTTGAAGATATCAGAACCTTATAAGCTAAGGTGAATTGCACATGATAAATAATAAAATATGAAAATTTAAAAAAAACAATATAAACAAAAACACGCATTCCAAGACAATTGTGAAAATCATATCTATACTATATTATAAAGATGTATATTAGGCTACATCTTAAACATTGAATGAGTTCCAAATTTTGAATCTTAGCCAATGAATAATAATAGGTTATTTCTTTTTTTTTCTTTGGTCAAGTCCTCCTACTAGCATATATTCCCGCACCCCTGCATCTTTCCTCTTTCGGTCGAAAGCTGCACCAACATAACTCTGTCATGTCCTGTCTCACTGTATGCATGGGCTTCATTGGGAACTCCTCCTTCCATCTTGGACATCCAATAAACACCATCAATTTAATCTAGATCACCCAAAAAACTTCAATTTGAATCCTATATTTCATTCTCTCCAACAGCCCAATCCCACTTCTCTTTCATTTTCCGTGCTTGTCCGGCAGACCGACTCCAAGTTTTTGAAAACCTGCGTGCCCTATCCCAGGCCTAGATTTCACATTTTCCTCTTCCTTTCCCCTTCCCTCTTGATTTTTGTTGAATACCTTGCTCTTCCTCACCGCGCTCCCAACGATCCACAAAGCGGGAAAGTGAGAAGCGTCGATGTATACATGAAATGGTGACAAATCTTTCAAGCATCCTCCCACTTCAGATCAGAATATGCCTAGGGCAACTTCGGTAAGGTTTTTATACTAATTTTTTCTTCTCAAACCAACTTACCCCCCAGCTTCACATCAGAGCCTTACCCGGTTTTTCACGATCGTAGGTTTTGATGTTTACATTAATGTTTATCGCAGCTCATATAGACTTCTAATCCCCAGGTCGCAGGCTCGGTAACCAGCAGCTTCAAATCAAAAATTGCCCTTCTCAAATCAGATCTGAGACTTACACACTTCTTTTCCCCAGACCGCAAGCTCGGCTAAGGCACGATCAGCAACTCCGGTAAGCTTTCGATGTGAAACTTCTTTTTTTTACAATGTTGGTCGCAGCTTCTGCAAGCACCTCTGATAAGCACCTCCTCTGTTATTCTACATCTCTACCATGTTTAAATGTTACTTTCAGTACATTGTTATATGGGTTTATCTTGCACCATTCTTCTAATAATTTTCTAAATGTGTTTTTAACTTTGTTGACTTTAAGGTATCTATTGGCCAAAACTGGTGATACCCTATTTACCTCATTTCAGTACATAGTTAAATGTGATGGGCTTTAATAATTTGCAGAGATGTTATTGTTGATGAAAACATTTACCAGGGTGCTATTTTTAAATGTGAACATTGTGATTTTTTTTTCATATCCTTTATTTTTAAATATGCTCTTCTATATTTCTTACAAGAATCTCATAGCCTATAGCTATTGCTTCTCCTCTACTTGAGGGCTTTGTTTTGCATGGTATTACAATCTCATCATATCTTTCTTATTTCCCCAATGCTATTCTAAATCTGTAAGCCTAGATTCTCTTCTACTTGTGTTTTTTTTACTTTAGCAATTCATATAATAGGAAAACGATCTTTCTATGAGCTTTACTGTCCACTTTTATCAATTTCATAACAATATGAGCATGCCAAGAAAATGGAAGAATGCATTATGGGCTTGAGTTCTACATCCACAGAGACTGAAGGTAAGTAGTAATTTTGGGGCATATTTGGTTGCTTATTATTAAGAGGTAGAGAGAGAGAAGCTTCTAATTTTGATTACCCTTTCTAGCTTATTTCATTCTCTTGAAAACAGAGTGAGAGACCCTCAATCTAAAGTTTCCCATCCTATTTTATTTCATTTCTTTTTAGTCAATAAAAAATCGTACTCAAGCCACAAAACATGTACATATATATGCATGTTCCCTCCACCCATTTAAGATGTAGCCTTTAGTAAAATTTTGTATAAGAAGAGTGAGGAGTGAGTGGACCTTATTGTAGAAAAAGAGTGAATGGAAGATTATTTTTATGCGGCCAAAAATCTAATTTTCCATTAATAGGAAAATTCATAACGATTCTTAATTGAATTCATTATTTAGCTATAAGATCTCAAGGTGATCACACTGTATATGGGTGCCGGTTAGAGAACCTCGAGACGCGGGTAATGCAAGGAGATGCGAGCTTCGTCTCCTGCGGTGGATGAGACTCACCTTGGAATAAGTATTTAATTGTAAGACACATAAAGGGAGATGTGAGCTTCGTATTGCAAGGAGATGCAAGCTTCGTCATCTCGCCAACCCCGACGATTCTCGCCACCCCCGACCACTATTGTTGCCCACGACCAATTTCTTTGTGGATAGGGGCGGAACAGAATGAGGTCGCCAGCCGAATGTTGTTGTCTGCCAAAGGTTATTGATCACTTAATGTTAGCCACATGAGGGGAGATTTGAAAATTCTTTCTGAACTCAGCCTGCTCGAATGAGGGCGAAGCCCGCTAAGAGGTAGCGAGCATGAGCCTGGTACAAAACAAACCGACTGGGAAAGGGAAAAACCCTCCATCACGAGCCGTGTACTGATGCGCATAGCCATAGGGGCGGAGCCCTGTGTCAGGCACTCTTATATATATATATATATGTATATCAAAAATTGTTCATAGTCTTTAACAAAGGGGGAAACCCACAACTCAACACAGAATAAATCTACTATTCCTACGTGTTTTGATTCTTCTGCCTCTTCCTGTCAAAATAATCCTTTGGCTTTGGAAAGTACTTTGGAGGGGGTGCAGGAATCAGATCAGCATCTCTATGATTTTTGAAGTGAATCATCCTTTTGGTGCAAGCCAACTTGTACTTGTTCCATTCCCCTTGGTCATTGTATAGTTCAATATTTTCTCCTCCGAGATCTACCAAGGAAAATGTATCCAAGATGATTCCTCTAGAAATTGGGCTCCACACCTATTCCATTTCTCTATCTCTGGCAGGATCTGATCTTGTAGCAGATGGACCTACACCATACTTTCTCTTCTTGTGGACTGGAATAGAAGGAATCTCTTCAATAGCAGCAGTAGCAGTGTCTTGAAGGAATTCCGATGTGTTTGTCGATGGTTGAGTGTGATCCTCAGGGGGATGAACTTCAACAGGAATGGGCAAAGCAGGTGTTTGAACGCTTGTCAAAAGACAATGCAGCCATATGCAATTATCATAGCTATAGTAATTAGACTTTTTTTATGTTTTCTACCATGGATTCTTCAACGTAAATCAACTTAGCTTTCAAAGACTCCTCCCCCTATCTGACTTCAGTAATTACATCATTAAAATAAGAAGGAATAGTGATGTTAAAGTGAGCCATAGAACGGTTGTGGGCATCTATCATTGTCTTTACATTTGTGTCCACATTATCAGATGTTTATTTGGTATATTAGAGGCCATCCATGTTCTGCTTGATGGCTTTTCCACCATCAAAAAATAGTAAGTCAATCTTCATATCAAGTGCTTCAATCTGAATTTTGACTTAAACAAGGCTTCTGTTAATGTCTTGCTCAGTCTCTTTTACAATGTTTAGAACTGTCTTCATTGTTGCTTCATATTGCGCTTATTGTATTGACAACAAGACCTCTATTATCTTTAGAATTAAACTATCAGCACAGAAGGTGGCAACTATCTCAGAAGCAATAGGTGGGTGAGAAGTCAGATCTTCACTGAGAGACTTATAGATCAGATTTAATCGTGCTTTAGAACTCAGTAATGGCACTACAGCAGTTAGGATAGGAGGATGCTCCTCTACATCTCCTTCCTCATCACAAATCTCAACTACCTCCTCATGATGAATTGGAGGTATTCTTGTTGCCTTGGCAACTCTTTTCTCAAGGTTGCAGATAAACCTATCAACCTCAATAGCAACTGATATCAAAGTCTTAGTCACCTCCACATTAGAAGATGAAGCAGGAACAATTTCAGGGAGAGGGACTATCAGGATGTCCACTACTATGAGTGCAATAGTAGGACTAACCTCAACATCAATAGACTTATTAGAATCAATTCTCATCTCATCAGCAGCATCATCATCAACATCATCTATATCCTCTTCCTTAGTAATTTCTTCCTCAGTTGTCTCACACTTTGCCTCCTCAGGCACCAACTCCTCAACAATAGTCTGAGCAATCTGAGCAACCATTATCAACAGATTCTCTTGCTCTAGTACTGGAATAACTGACTCCCCATCTATTCCTCCCCTCGAACTCTTAGGAATTTTACTGGGGTGTGGAGAAGGAATACTATCCTCAGGAGCCTGATCTTCCTCCTCCACAGCAACATGTGGGGCTCCCCCTTGTCGGATGATCCTCTTATCCCATCGAGTTAGGATTGTGAAGTCTATTTTCTTGAGATGGTGGATAGGTACTCCTTTAGTAATATCGAACCTGTCACAATCCATCTGATTCAGGTACAAGCTGATAATCATTTCAAAGTTTGAAGTGCATAGGCTGTCCTTGATTTTCTCGAATAGCAGAGCACCCTAGTCTAACCTCTTCTTGCAGATGATCGCCACAAGAGTCTTTAACATCTGAGTCGATAGGAAGTCATGTGATCCAATTTTGTAAAGCAACACTTTTCCAACAATGTTTGATAGCAGTTTACCTTCTTCGTTCATCAATTTCCTTTTAATGGTCTTAGTGCCTCTAATTAGTCCATAGAATAGTTGAGCTTATTGGAACCCCTCCTTGTTTAAGGTTGATTTGGGCTAGGTTCACTATTAGGATTATTAGATGACCCAACATGTATTGTCTAGGGTCATAAGTTTTTATCAGGGTCTAGGTCAAGTCAACAAACCTAGAGTGATTGGTTTTCACCTTCAGGATTCTTAGAGACAGAAGACCTCCAGAGAAAAGCAGTTTTCTAAGAGTCAGAAAAAGTGTTCGATGATATCTGTACTCTGCTCGACGAACATCAATCTCAGATTGACGAACTCAGGGTTCCTTCTCTGAGTTGAGCTCGATGAAAGTTTAGCAGAGATCGATGATTTGTCAGCTTATACCAGAAACTCAGCTCGACGAAGTGTTATCTCAACTCGACGAATTTGGAACTCTGTTCGATGATTTTCTACTTCCTGTCTACTATCTTCAGTTCGATGATATTTGATCTCAGGTCGACAAAATTTGTTTGTGTTCGACTATATTCTCCCAGATTCAGATCGACTATTTTTTCTCTCAGTTTCAATTCGACTAAGGCAGAAGTATTTCAAATTTATTATATTATGTCTGTAATACTCTGGTAATTAATGCTCAATATTCTTATGAATATAGCCATTCCATGGCTACATTGATTATGGTTTTCATAAATTTATTACTTGACTTATTTACTGGGACAGTTGGGGAAATTCATTTAAAACATATTTTAGCCGTTCAACTCACTTATTTTCTGCAGTCAATCAAGGAAAAGGAATTCAAAATTCAAATGCTAAAATCGGCAAGGATTATATAAAAAGTTTTTCTTTTCCAAGACAGTAAGCAGGAATACATACATAGAATAATAAGATACACAGAAAAGGCAATCAGACATACAATCTTACTTTAGGAATTTCAAGACACAAAATCATCAACATCTGTCTGAAAGTTTCCGGAAGATCTTCAAGCATTCTAAAGGCCTACACCATGAGCAAAGCTCTCTTTCTCCTGAACCATTCTACATCTGAGGTGGAGCTTTGACAACAACACAATCAACTATTCTTCTCTCAGATTGTTGATAGAGAAGAACTTCATCTTTATTTTCTTTCACCACTGTAAAAGGGTTTTTAACTCCCTTCAAAAGTTATCATTTGGTTGCAAAGTCTCCTGATCAAAAGACTTAGTTTGGTTTTTGGGCACCTAGTCAAAATCTCAAAGTTATGCAAGGTCTCCGTTATAAAATAGATCTTGTGGTGGCAGTACACCTGATAAAAAAACATGTATTGGATTCCTACCATGGTGGTAGAAGAGTAGATATACCCAAGTTTAGAAGAAGCACTATAAAATCTTTGTGTCGTCTGGATTGCTATATTTTTTAATTTGATGTGCTGTGATTTTTGTGGTTTGTTTTCTGCTCTTCAATATATAGTTATCACTTATTGTAATCCACAATAAAAATTAATCAAAAGTTTTTAAAACTCTATTGTCTTTCAAAATCATGGCACATAATAAAAAATATTCAAGCACCAGACCTCCAGTGTGTAACCTTAACCTGTTTGCACTTTGGAAGGCAATGATTAGGTTATATGTGAATTCAATTGATGAAGATATCTATAATTCAATTTTTATAGGTCCACCACATCCAGTGAATACTACTCAATATACAACTGCAGTTCCACCACCTGAGTGGACTGATGAACAGAAAAAGGCAAAGGTTATTGATTCCAAAGCAATGAACATTCTGGCACAAACAATATAAGATGACATTTTCTAGAAGGTTGGTGAGTGTATATAAGCAAAAGCCATTTAGGATTCCCACAACCAAATGGTAGCAAAATAAGCTGATGAAAGAAAAGATAGAAGGTCTCATCTCATTTCCCAATATATGAACTTCAAGAAAGAAGAGTCGGAGTTAGTTGCTAATATGTACAACAGACTCAGCTAGATCATCAGTGATCTGAAGAACCTGGACAAGAACATATCACTAACTGAGATCAATGATAAGATCCTTATGTGCTTTCCTAGCACATGGGACTCTAGGATCTTGCCAATTAAGGAGGCCAGAAGCCTAAATGAAATTTCTACTGAGTCTTTTCTTGGCAAGCTCAAGTCTTATGAGAAGCTTATCAAGTCTAGAGAAGCAACTAAACAAACGACTTCTACCTCAAGAAGGAAGGAGAAAAGTAATGCATTTAAGGCATATGAAGAATCAGAAACACTACCAGTAAATATAGAGTTGATGAGACTCTTAGCCAAGAGATTCTACAAAATTGCTAAGAAGGACTTCAGAAGAAGGTCAACATGGAATGAAGACAAACCAAGGTACGACAAGACTCCTACTAAGGAAATTATTTGTTATGGTTGCAGGAAGCCTGGGCACATTCTACTTGAGTGTCCAGGGAAGCAGAAGAAGGAGAAAAGGAAAGACAAGGACTCCATGAAGCACTATAACAAGACTTCTTCTAGCAAGCATAAGAAGAAGGAAAAAGGCTTTATTACTGAGACTTAGAGTGAGTCTGAAGAAGAGTCTTCATCTTCCAGCTCTAGTGAAGATGAAGAAGAGGCCAAAGCCAGAGAGATTTCTTTGATGGCTATCTATGCATCAAGCAATCCATCAGAAGCTTCAGAAGTTAAGGATTCCTAGTCAAAAGAGGATCATATAATATCCTCCTTTGATTTTACTTCAGAATATTTTAAAACTGAATTTAAGTTACTATGCAATGACTTAATTAAATCTGAGAAGGAAATCAAATTTCTCAGAGAGAAATAAATTGAATATGATAATTTGTTTTATGAAAACATAAAATTAAAAGGTGAACTAGATATAGCTTCTGAACAAATCATTTCTTTAAGAACTTAACTAAATAAGGCTAAGTAATTTAAAGAATCCCTGAATGGGAGAAGCATCAAATTGTTGGACATCAGAAGCACTGTCAATGCTAGGCTTAATGACAAACTAGGTTTAGGTGCCTCATCAAGCCAACCTCATCTCGTAAAGAAAAATATTCTTTCAACCCTGTTAAATTTGTATCTGAAAAAGGAAAAGAAAAATTAGATGAAAATAACAAACAAATTGAAGTATTTCAGAAACCTAAAGAAAAGAAAAAAAAACTTTAATAAAAATAATGTTCAACAGTTTTAGGTTGAACCCAGATCGACGAAATGTATTCCGTTCGTAGAACTCAGATCGACGAAATGTGAACGCAGATTTATCATATAATTATTCTTTGAACTGCGATTGTCGAAATAAATATGGATCGTCGAACAACGATCGATTAAATTGGGGCATAGAAAATGAATACTTTCATTCTTTAAGCGGAGTTCGACAAACTCATCCCTATTCATCGAAAGCAGATCGACGAACTTTTCAGAATTCATCGAACCCAGTTAACTTTAAAAAAAACTTAAATTATTTCAGAAACTTTAATCAACCAAGAGACTTTGTTAACCCCTTTACCCAGTGGATAATTCCACCTAGGAGATTTCGTCCTCTAGGATATAAGAGTCAACCAAAATTTTCTTATATTTCTAGTTTTAAATTTAAAAAGAATCAAGGACCCAAGGTTACCTGGGTAAAGAACACCTGTTATTTTTTTTATGCAAGTGAATAACTATCCTACCACAGAGGAATAATGGTACTTGTATAGTGGTTGTTAAAAGAATATGACAAGAAGTAAGGACAACCTAACTAATTATAAGTCAAAGCTTGGACCATAGGTGATCTTTGGAGACTCTTACTATGGCCAAACAGAAGTCTATGGGAATGCCAAATTTAGAGCTGTCACCTTCAGGAAGGTAGCCTATGTGAGGGGTCTAAAACATAACCTGATATCCATAAGCAAGTTATGTGATGAAGGTTATCATGTATATTTTAACCAATCTTCCTGTATTATTACTTTAATAGATAATAAAACTGCTTTAACTGGACTTAGACAAGGAAATATTTATGTGGTTAATTTGAAGTCAGCTAGTTCAGAAATTTGTTTGTTCAATCAGATTAGTAATAATAATGATTTATGACATAAAAGATTAGAACATGTTAACCATAGAAATATTGCGAAATTATCTAGGGACAAACTTGTTAGAGGATTGCATTTTGTCCCCTACAAGAAGAAAGGCCTCTGCAGGGCTTGTCAATTAGGAAAGCAAACTAAAAATAGCTTTAAATCTATTAATAAGAGTGATTCACCCAAGATTCTATACTTGCTACCTATGAATCTCTTTAGACCTATTGCAGCACAGAACTTGGGAGGGAAATCCTATACTTTAGTTATTGTAGATGACTTCTTTAAATTCCCTTGGGTGTTCATTTTGAGAAATAAGTCAGATAACTTTAAAGTTCTTACATGCATTCTTTAGAGCATAAAGATTGAGTACTCGTCTCCAGTTGTATTAATCAGAAGTGATCATGGTACTGCAGAATAAATAGCGCGCACGACCACTGGCGCACGACCAGTGGTCGTGCGCGACCAAGGTCAGCGCCCGTGCGTGAGCAACCTGCAGACCTGCATCAGAAAATTAGTAGTCGCGCACGATCAGCAGCGCACGATCAGTGATCGTGCGAGGCAAGGCTGATGATCGTGCGGAAATAGCCAGACAGACTTTTGCAAAATGGGTATGACTGCGCACGATCGTCGGCGCACGAGCAGTGGTCGTGCGTGGTATGGCAAGTGATCGTGCGGATGGTTCAAGACAGAGTTTCACAGATGAGACCGGGCTGCGCACGATCAGTGATCGTACGCAGGAGGTCGATGGTCGTGCGTGGGCAAAAACGCACGACCACTGACTCCTTTGCCAAAAATAGTGAAACGCCTATCCCGAATGCCCTCACGATCCCCAAACCTGCAGGAAAACTGCACGGGGCATCGATCGCGGCAGCCACAGCGAACAGTGATAAACACCGCAAGAAAGTAAATGCACACAAGCATGGAAATGGGCTAAAAAGGTGCACAGGGCGTGGAAAACCGTAGCGAACCAAAAGGAGTGCAAATGGCGCTAAACGGTGTGCAAAGACATGGAAATAGGCCTAGATGAGTCCAAAATATAGTATAAAATAGGGACTCATCACACCCCCAAACTTAACCATTTGCACGTCCCGGGCAAATAATCACGTTGTGGGCTCTAAAACGGCTAGCTGACGTAGTAATTACAACCTACAGTAGGACGAGAAATCGAGAAGCTCACATGCGTAAAAAAATATAATAGAAAGAGTTTCTAATCATGCAATGCAATTTATAATTTTCGAAAAACGTAAATAGATACTGTCACTACTCAAAGAATGAATTCCGGAGAATCGCACGGTCATGGGAAGGCAGAAAGTAGGCAAGTCGGATGGCGAGGTATTGCCAAAGACCGGGGCTCATGATCACCTCCAAAGGAATCCACCAATGTCGGGGGCCATATGCTTGCCCGTTCGCACTTTCTCCACGATGCGGGTTTGACTCGAGCGTAAATCCGTAGGACTTGAGGTGAAGAGTGGGGCTTGGGTGTAGAAGTAGGTATGGATGGACAAGATGAAGACGAAGGCTACGCACAACCCAACGGAGCTCGCACACATCAGAATTCTCGCTAACAACAAGAATGCGAGTGCACCACACCCCCAAACTTAGCTTTTACAACATGAGTGGGTGCACCGCCTACCATAAAACAAATTTCTCAATTTCAGATTTTTTCATTTGTACTTTTTCGTTTCTCTTTTCTTTTCTTGGTCACATTTTTCTTTTCTCTTTTCTTTTCTCAATAATTCAGCATTTATAAACTTTGCGGCATATCCACACGTTCACAAAATCCGCCCATCACAACAACCCAACGAGAAATTAACGAAACAAGAGCTCAACGCGGGTGTGCGACTAGGAGTGGCTTGAGGCTCTGGTGACTTGCGTGTGGAGCTGATCAAAAGGGAAGGTAGGCTCAACGGGGCTAGCGAGGGCTATGTTAGGACGGGGGCAAGGATCAACCGGGCCAAAATGATGGCCTACGTCACGCTCACGCTCGACTAACCGGGCACCAATGCTTCGAAAGTCGCTTGGGGCAAGTTCTTAGCCACCGAGAAAAGTGATCCGTCCTCCCGACTCGAGCAAAACAAAGCCAGCGACGCTTACACACATGCCTACACTACCGCGAGATCACTCCGGATTCAGAAGTTGAGTAGGACAGACAGTATTTACGAATATAGAAAAAGTATAAAATGCAAGCATGAGAAGAAACTAGCTCTATACAATTCCTACACAACGTGAGCACTCGATTAGGAGCACTGCACGAGTTTCGAACTACTGTACGACAAAATCCTACGTCAGCACCACAATCTTAAAACTTACACAACATAAGTACTCAACCCGAGCCGCGCGCGTGGTAAGAGTGCGCGCTCATGTGGGTGCAGATGTGTGCGCACAGCTGGAGTCTACAAACATGAAGCATAAATAAATCTACCGGTGTGCGAATGAAATGTGCTCGTGAGTGCATAGGCGGCTCTTCCCCCAGACTTGAATGAAAACATAAGCAAGAAAAATAAACATTCAACCAGAAAATGAAATCTGAAGCGAGAGAGAGTACCAATGCTCCAAAGAGGGGAGCATGCCAGAAGATTGCATGATGATTCGCGGGAAGTGCTGCATCGCACAAAAGATAAGCTGAACCTGCGAATTAGGCCGAACAATAGAGAATACAAAAAGATAGAAAGCACAAAATAAAATCAAACATAAACAAGGGGACCAAAAGGTCCAAGCTTGGGTTGTCTCCCGAATAGCCCTTTTGTTTACCGTCCTTAAGGTGGACCAAATACCTGTATTAGCAATTGTATATAATGTTTATGCAGCAAAATAAAATAAAGCTCAAAATGTTCCAACACAAAATAAAAGACCCGCAGCGGAAATTGGGATCAAGGCGCCACCCCGTCACCAAGTAGTGGGTCGCCGAGCTGTACGCTTTGAGGTTCGCCGATGATAGCACCTCCATCGTACAACTTTAGCCGATGCCCGTTGACCTTGAATTTGTCGCCGCCCTTCCCGGATATTTCAATAGCTCCAAAAGGGGAAACTCCGATCACTGTAAAGGGGCCGCTCCACCGCGATTTTAACTTTCCGGGGAATAAACGGAGGCGGGAGTTGTACATTAGGACTTGATCGCCCGGTTGGAATTCTTTTGGGATGATGTGACGGTCGTGCCATTTTTTTGTTCTTTCTTTGTAGATCCGCGCGTTTTCATAAGCAAAATGCCGTAGTTCTTCCAGTTCATTCAGTTGGGAGCGGCGTTCGCCTGCTGCAGTCTCAATGTCCATGTTAAGAAATCTGGTTGCCCACAGCGCCTTGTGTTCCAATTCGACCGGCAGATGGCAAGCCTTTCCATAGACAAGTTGAAAGGGGGTCATACCGATAGGGGTTTTGAAGGCGGTTCGGTATGCCCATAAGGCGTCGTCGACCTTCTTAGCCCACTCTTTTCGGTTGGAATTTATGGATTTTTCAATTATTCTTTTTAGCTCCCTGTTGGAGACTTCAACTTGCCCACAAGTCTGAGGATGGTAGGCGAGAGAGACTTTGTGATGAACTCCAAACTTCTTCATGAGTTGTAAGAATGACTTGTTGCAAAAATGACTCCCGCCGTCACTGATGATTGTGCGCGGAGCGCCAAATCTAGAAAAAATATTTCTGTGTAAGAAGGTTAGAACAGTGCGAGCGTCATTGGCAGCAACAGCTTCGGCTTCGACCCACTTGGAGACATAGTCAACCGCAACAATGATATAGAGTTTGCCGTGCGACATGGGAAAGGGTCCCATGAAATCTATCCCCCAAACATCGAATGGCTCACAAACGAGCATGTTATTGAGGGGCATTTCGTCCCTCTTAGAGATATTTCCTGTCCGTTGGCATTCATTGCATTTAGTAACATAACTGTGGGCGTCTCTGAAAAGGGTTGGCCAAAATAGGCCACATTGCAGAACCTTGCGTGCCGTTCTTGTGGCTCCGTAATGTCCGCCGGCCTCCCGATCATGACAGTGGTTTAAAACGGATTGGAATTCACTCTCGGGTACGCAACGCCTGATAACTCCATCATTGCACGTGCGAAAAAGTAGCGGGTCTTCCCAGAAATAATGTTTAGCATCAGATAAAAGTTTCCGCTTTTGCTGCGATGATAGGCTTGGGGATACCGATTTGCATGCAAGATAGTTGGCCATGTCTGCGTACCACGGGGTTGTCGAGGGGAGGGAAGAGATGGAAAATAATCGCTCATCCGGGAAGCATTCAGCGATCGCATTGCGCTCATTCTCTAAAACGGATCCACCACTATCATTTTCCAATCTAGATAAGTGATCAGCTATGACATTTTCCACTCCTTTCTTATCTCGGATCTCAATGGAGTATTCTTGCAGCAGGAGAATCCATCGGATTAGCTGAGGCTTGGCATCTTTTTTTTTGAACAAATACCTTAGAGCTGCATGGTCGGTGTAGACAATGACTTTGGATAACACCAAGTACGAATGGAACTTCTCGAAAGCAAAAATCACGGCCAGAAGCTCCTTTTCTGTGGTAGTGTAATTGAGCTGGGCATCGTTGAGGGTTCGGCTCGCATAAGAGATGGTGTGAAATACTTTGTCTCTCCTTTGACCGAGCACCGCACCAACTGCAAAATCGCTGGCATCGCACATGACTTCGAAGGGCAAAGTCCAATCCGGCGCCACCAAAATGGGAGCGGAGATTAGCCGGTCCTTGAGAGATGTGAAGGCCTGCATGCAATTCTCATCGAAGACGAACAAGGCGTCCTTAGTCAACAGATTCGTGAGAGGTTTGGATATTGATGAAAAATTACTAATGAATCTTCGGTAAAAGCCGGCATGTCCCAAAAAACTGCGGATTCCCTTGACAGAAGATGGAGGGGGAAGATTCTTGATGACACCGATTTTTGCTTGATCGACTTCGAGCCCCCGACGAGAGACCTTGTGGCCTAAAACGATGCCCTCACGAACCATGAAGTGGCATTTCTCCCAATTCAGGACAAGGTTGGTATCATCACAACGCTGCAAGGCCTTGGCTAAATTAGCGAGGCAGGAGTCAAAGGTGTTCCCGAAAAGAGAGAAATCATCCATGAAGACTTCGAGAAAATCACCGATCATGTCGCCAAAAATGGCGATGACGCAACGTTGGAAGGTTGCCGGGGCGTTGCACAAGCCAAACGGCATTCTCCTAAACGCGAAGGTGCCAGATGGGCAGGTGAATGTTGTCTTGTCTTGATCTTCGGGGTCGACTGCAATTTGGTTGTATCCCGAATAGCCATCCAGAAAGCAGTAGTATTCCTGACCAGCCAATTTTTCCAGCATTTGATCGATGAAAGGGAGCGGGTAATGATCTTTGCGTGTAGCTTCATTCAGCTTCCTGTAATCGATGCAAACTCTCCACCCAGTGACCACACGGGTAGGCAGTAGTTCATTCTCGTCATTAGCTACCACAGTAATTCCGCCCTTTTTGGGCACAACTTGGACCGGGCTTACCCATTTGCTGTCACTGATGGGGTAAATTATACCGGCGTCGAGCAATTTTATGACTTCCGCCTGGACCACCGCATGCATCTTGGGATTCAGTCTTCGTTGCGGTTGTGCCGATGGTTTGTATTGATCTTCAAGGAGGATCTTGTGCATGCAGAACGCCGGGCTGATGCCTTTAATGTCAGCCAGAGATCGTCCAAAAACATTCTTATATTTTTTTAACACGTCGACCAATGCACGTTCGTTGTCGGCGGAGAGAGTAGCGGAGATGATCACCGGACATGCTGTGCCTTCCTCCAAGAAAGCATATTTCAGGGATTCGGGCAGCGGCTTCAAGGTTACGGTAGTAGCAGTGACAGAAGAAGTGATGGTGGGTTCTTTGATCAAATGCGGAGCCCCAGACGAGGCAGCGGGTGGTGTGTCCTCAATTTCCCATTCTGGCTCATCATGGTCAAGAATCAATTCGCTGCTCGTGCCCGGTTCGTCAAACAAGTCAGCGCTGTCACAATTAGTGATTCTGAGTTGTTGCGGAGGTTCATGGACATTGAAGGAAATTGAATCGTCTCCCAGGCTTAGGGTCAGTTCTCCCCGGTCGACATTGATAATAGCCGGGCAGTGGCAAGGAAGGGCCTTCCCAGAATTATAGGGACTTTGGGGTCAGCCTTCATGTCAAGGATGACAAAATCGGCCGGGAAAGCAAGGTCGTTAACCATGACAATGAGGTCTTCAACCATCCCAGCTGGCGTTTTTATCGATCGATCGGCTAGCTGTAACTTCAGATGGGTGGGCTGGAGAATCCCAACTCCCAGCTCCTGGAAGATGGAGAGGGGCATCAGGTTAATCGACGCTCCCAAATCACAAAGTGCGTGGCCAAACCTGTGGAGACCAATTCGGCAAGGGATGGTGAAGCTGCCAGGATCTCTGCGTTTGGTAGGAGAAAAGTTGGTGAGGAGAGAGGAACACTCTTCGGTGAGGTTAATCATATTCAGACCTTCCAAGGATCGACGCCTCGAGATGAGGGTCTTGAGGAACTTGGAGTATCCTGGAATCTGCGTGATAGCTTCTGTTAAAGGTATGCTGACTTGAACTCCTTTCATGATTTCCAGGAACTTCTGAAAATGCCTTTCAGTCTTTTCATTATTTAGCCGATGGGGAAACGGCGGCCTCGAGGTGTTCCTCACGAGTGGCGGTACTGATACGGGTTCTTGCGCGATCGGTGCAGACGGAGGTTCAATTGTCGAGTCAGAAGTGGGTACACACGGAGATTGTGTAGGAGGATCGGGCGGCAAGACTCTCTCGAGACTTTTTCCACTTCTCAGCCTCATTGAATGCACTGTTTCCTGTTTCTGACTGGTAGAGCTGAGCAACGTTTCCGTAAGAATCCCAATGGCCGTTTGTAGGCGCTGAATGGTGGCAGCTTGATCGTTGAACACATCCATTATTTTGCAGAAGTACGCGAAAAAACGCTCCATCACAGACGCGGGAAGATTGGCGGCTTCATCAGTGACCACCGACTTTGCCTCCACGGAAGGGTCGGGGAAAGGTGGGGAATTCCAGTGCCTGCTGGTTTGGGCAATGTTGTCAATTATTTCCCAAGCATCCCGACAAGGTTTGTTGAGCAAAGTTCCGCCAGCTGCAATGTCAAGTGCTGGCCGGAATCTGTCTAGGATCCCAAAATAGAAGGTTTGGAGCAGCAAAATATCTGACACTCCCTCTCTGCAGCATTCCCTCCGCAGATACTGAAAACGCTCCCAGGCTGCGAATAAGGATTCTTCATCTCTTTGGGAGAAGGTGATGAGCTCCTTGTAATCGTCCGTGGTGAGCAGTTGCTGTCGGAATTTGGCCAAGAAATTTCCTTCGAGTTGCTTCCACGAATGAAACATTTCCTTCCTGGTATCATGATACCATCGTTTTGCGCTGCCTTTCAAGGAAAAGGAGAAGAGTCGAATCTTCTGCTGCTCACCGTTGGCAGTGTTCGAAGAGCATGTGTCATAAATTTCTAAAAACCTGCGCACATGGCACAAGGCATCAGCATTTCCGTCTCCGTTGAATTGACAATTTTCGATAATGTATTCGATCAAATCAGAGGAAATCTCGAAACTGTCATTTCCCGTTTCCACTCGATTGGTGAGACGGGCTTGATAAATTAGCTGCTGAATAGAAGGCATTGATAGAATATTGACCCTGTATTCACTGAAACAACAAAACAAAGAAACAAAAATCAAAAAGCACTAACTCTTATACCAATACTTCCAGAAATCATAATCGTTCAACAGTTGCATTCCCCGGCAACGGCGCCAAAAACTTGATGCGCGTAAAATACGGCAAGCGTACCGGTCGCTCAAGTAATAAAGTTGGGAATGAATCCCCGGATGTCGGTCTCTTGAGGAATGCAATTGGCGTCGAACGATTTAGACTCTGAAACTATCGTTATGAGAGTTAAATGAAATAAACAGAAAAAGAAAGGGGCTTTGGTTGGTGGTCTTACGACCGATTACACTAACGAGAGCTTTGCGGGTCGCAATCACCGCTTCGCAAGGCGAGATGGATGTAGCGGCCGCGATGCCGTACTTCGGTGGGCGAGTGGGCGGTAAGCTAGTGAGTGAAGTGTGTGATGTGAAGTGAAATGAAGTGAAGCAAATGCGTGGAGTGAACGAAAGAGAGCGAAGCGCATTAACAACGAATCTCACAAGCAAGATGAAAGCATAAACATTTCATTGCAAAAGAGATTAATCCGTTCATACTTGCATACATAAACCATACAACAAGAAAGGTTGGAGAAAGCTAAACCACAAGAGTGAAGATCCTTCGCGGGTGTTGGCCGGAGGTGCGGGTTGTCAAACCGCTTCCAAGCGCAGTCCGTGGAGGGCTTCCGGTACCGCCGAACTGTCACTTCGGTGGCCTTTAAGTCCGTTCTTGAGGCAAGCTTCGTCGTCTTCCTCGGTGAAGAACTTGGAGAAGAGCTTTAATGGCCGGAGGATCGCCGGAGGATGAGGGATGCTTCGGAATCACGGGAGAAAGTCCTCCCGTTGATAGGAATGGAGGTGGAGGTGAATGGGACTTGCTGGAGGGCGAAACGGCGGAATGGCGAAGGTTCCGTAACGATTGTCTTGCCCTAATTCGCGGAACAGCATATTTATAGCTTGCAGAATAAATAGCGCGCACGACCACTGGCGCACGACCAGTGGTCGTGCGCGACCAAGGTCAGCGCCCGTGCGTGAGCAACCTGCAGACCTGCATCAGAAAATTAGTAGTCGCGCACGATCAGCAGCGCACGATCAGTGATCGTGCGAGGCAAGGCTGATGATCGTGCGGAAATAGCCAGACAGACTTTTGCAAAATGGGTATGACTGCGCACGATCGTCGGCGCACGAGCAGTGGTCGTGCGCGGTATGGCATGTGATCGTGCGGATGGTTCAAGACAGAGTTTCACAGATGAGACCGGGCTGCGCACGATCAGTGATCGTGCGCAGGAGGTCGATGGTCGTGCGTGGGCAAAAACGCACGACCACTGACTCCTTTGCCAAAAATAGTGAAACGCCTATCCCGAATGCCCTCACGATCCCCAAACCTGCAGGAAAACTGCACGGGGCATCGATCGCGGCAGCCACAGCGAACAGTGATAAACACCGCAAGAAAGTAAATGCACACAAGCATGGAAATGGGCTAAAAAGGTGCACAGGGCGTGGAAAACCGTAGCGAACCAAAAGGAGTGCAAATGGCGCTAAACGGTGTGCAAAGACATGGAAATAGGCCTAGATGAGTCCAAAATATAGTATAAAATAGGGACTCATCAGGTACTTAGTTTGAATCTCTTCTTATATAAGAATTATGTGAGAAGGAAGGTATCATGCATTGCTTATCTGATCCTAGAACTCCTCAACAAAATGGGGTAGCAGAAAGAAAAAATATAACTCTAATTGAACTTTCATGGGCTTTGCTTGTAGAGGCTTACTTGCCCCTATCCTTTTGGGCAGAGTCTGTAAGCAAAACAAACTATGTTCTGAATTGGATTTTAATACTTAAACTTAAGGGTTAGACTCCCTATGAATTGTTTAAAGAGAAGGAACCTAAAGTTAACTATTTTAATGTATCTGGTTGTAGATGTTATATACACAATAATTACAAGAAACATATTAGAAAGTTTGAATCCAAAGCTGTAGAGGGAATTTTTCTTGGATATTCCCAAGTCGGCAAGGCCTATAGGTTTTTCAATAAATCAACTTTAAAAATGGAAGAATCTGTACATGTAACATTTGATGAAGCGAACATGTTTTATAAGGAGAAGGATTCTTCTACCAGAGATTTATTACAGGTACCCCAATTGTGTGAGAAATTAGATGATTTAAACCTCACCCAAGAGGTTATATCATATCCTTCTCCACAAGTTGATGAAGACAAGGAAGAAGATATCATTGAAATAATCGTTGAACCTACAACAGCCAACATAATTCCACAAGAGGAATTAATTCCCAATGCTGTTGCTGTACGAACTCCTCCTACTGATCTTATCACACTTAGAGATCACCCTATATCTCAAGTGATTGGAGACATATCAGTTGGTGTGCAAATAAGGCATCCACTCAACCAAGATTTGATCCATGCTTGCTTCATATATCAACTTGAGCCACAATCCATAAAAGATGCAGAGCAAGATCCCGACTGGATTATTGCAATGCAAGAGGAGCTCAATCAATTTAAAAGATGCAGAGTTTGGGATTTAGTTCCAAGATCCAAAGACTACCCAGTCATTAGAACTAAATGGGTATATAGAAACAAGTTGGATGCTCAAGGATTAATTATAAGGAACAAATCAAGATTGGTAGCTCAAGGCTATTAACAGGAGGAAGGAATTGATTATGACTAGACATTTGCCCCTTTTGCAAGGCTGGAGGCTATCAGAATATTCCTTGCTTATGTAGCCTACAAGAAGTTCAAAGTCTACCAGATGGATGCCAAGAGTTATTTCAAAAATGGTGAACTCAAAGAGGAAGTCTATGTGGAGCAACCACCAGGTTTTATCTCTCCAATTCATCCTTCTTTTGTTTTGAAATTGCATAAAGCTCTCTATGGTTTAAACAAGCTCCAAGAGCTTGGTATGAGATCCTATCTAGCTTTCTTTTAGAACATAAGTTCTCAAGGGGCATTGTAGATAGGACTTTATTTTTTAGGAATCATAAAAATAAAATTTTGTTAGTACAAATAAATGAAGATGACATCATTTTTGACTCTACTGATTCCAAATAATGCAAAAGGTTTTCTGACCTGATGCATTCCAAATTTGAAAAGAGTAGTATGTGTGAGCTTTCATACTTCCTTGGTCTTCAAGTGATGCAATCCCCTGATGGCATTTTCATCTCCCAATCTAAATATGCTATGGTGATAATTAAGAGATTTGGGATGTCTGATGACTCAGCTATGAAAAAACCCCATGGCTTCCAATGCTGTGATTGATTCTGATGATAAGGGAAAGCTAGTTGATCAGAAAACATATAGGGCTATTATTGGGTCCTTGTTGTATCTCACAAAGGGTAGGATAGATATAATGTTTGCTACATGTCTTTGTATTAGGTTCCAAGTGAACCCTAAAGAATTTCACCATATTTTCCTTAAAAGAATTTTGAGATATATAAAGGGTTTCCCAAATCTAGGACTCTGGTATCCAACTATGTCAAAATTTAAATTAACTAGATTCTCAGATGCTGACTTTGTTGGATGTAGAGTTGACAGGAAAAGCACATCAGGAACATGCCAAATCCTTGGTGATAGGCTTTTGTCTTGGTTTTGCAAGAAACAGACATCTGTGTTAACTTCAACTGCTGAAGTTGAATATATAGAATCTGGCAGTGGTTGTTCACAAATTTTGTGGATTCAAAACCAACTCAAAGATTATGGTTTTAATCTAAAAAATTCAACTATATTTTGTGATAGTATCAATATAATTTCCATTGCACAAAATCAAGTGCATCATAGTAGGACCAAGCATATAGAAATAAGACATCATTTCATTAGAGATTGTGTGGACAAAAAGAAAATTAATCTTGTCTTTATCACTACTGATTTACAAAGAAAAGAAATCTTCACCACACCTTTGGATGAAAAGAAACATATGTTCTTCTTGAATCAGCTAGGTATGATAATTGGAGAAGTTTAATTTGATTTCTGTCCAAGGTCGATGAATTGATCACATTTCGTCGAACGGAGATCAATATCTGTGAACTCTTCTTGAGAATTTTCATCAACCTGAGATCGAAGGAATCTCTTTATGAAGTCATTTTCGTCGAACGGAGATCGACGATCTTGCTTCAGAAAATATTTCGTCGACCTGAGAACGACGAACTATTTTCCCCCACTTCAAACTGAGATCGACGTTATTATTTCCTCATGGAATTTTTTTCGTTGACCTGAGTTTGAAGTTGTCCTTTTGCGTTGGATAGAGTTCGCCATTTCATCTTCTAAAAACTTATAATAGGGTTTTCATCGAACTCTATCCCGCTCTTTCCAATTCTCTTGCGCTTGATCTCTTGTTGTTTTTGCAGAGCAATGACGATTTCTCTAGCACTTCTTACAACTATGAAGTTCGATGCAGGCTTTAATATCGACTTGGAATCATTCTCTCATTCGGATCATATATTCCATGAAATTCTAAAGTTATTTGAAGAATCAAATCTGCAGTTCCTTATGACCACCAGGATCAAACTACCAGTAACAAAGATTAAGGAATGGGTTTTCACTGCATAGGTTCAAGATTCTACAATTCTTATCGGTTCAATTTCTGGTAACCCGATTCCTCTCACTCTAGATATTTTAACTGAATTTTTGGTTTTGTTAATTGAGAAGATGAGATAGAATTATCTAGCAGTGAATTTGATGGGATGCTAGAAAGTTTAGGTCATTCTGCAGGAAACAGTAACCATCTCTCAAGAAGAATTTATCTATAAAATATAGATTTTTGGCTGATGTTGTTGGCAAAGTGTTACTAGGAAAACACTCTGCACATGATCACATTACTAGGAACAATTTCCATCTTATGTGTGCATTGGTTAATAAGAAATCAATAAAATGGGGAAGTATTTTGTTTGATTTGATTAAAAGGAAAATCCGTAAGAAGAAATTGTGTTTTGGAAGCATTCTAGGAATCTTTTTGCAGGCAAAGGCTCCAGAGCTTTTGGTCTCCCAGACCATTTTTATCAATGCCTCAAAAAGGCTGACTTTTGCCCTCTTTGGCAGATGGAAGAGGGTAATCTCCAAGACCTCTAGGGCCTCCTCTTTCAGGTTAGCTTCTGAGAACACCAGGGCTGAATCAGCCAGTCCCCCAACTCATGAAGAATCTCCTTCTCCTCCCTCTCTTGTTCCTCCTCCTTCTCCACCTCATTCAATATTTTCTACATCAACTACACTTCAACAACCTTCTATCTCCACTCCTCCAATCTAACCGTCTCAACCACAATCTCTACTTCATTTCCATGAGAATACACCACCATCTCTACCTCCTCAATCTCCAATTTCATCTCATCTTAATGACATTCCATCCACCGCTACCCAACCAAATTTCAATCTTTTATCATCTCTATCTTCTCAACCATCTCTACAACATTCACATGTTTAAGATAAACTTCCAGATATCATCCCTTAATCCAATCTTCCATCCAACATTCCATCCATATTTCTAAAATTCCAATCAACAGACTTCCCTCAAGGAATCTCTGTCTGTTCAAATTGTGTCCACCAATTCACCTATACCCCATCTTCTCCTGAACCACTCTAACTCAATTTCTCTGTCACTGCTAAAGACCTTCTTCAATTCATCACTCACACTCTTAAGCAACAAATAGCTGAGGCTATTGCTCCTCTCTCTGCTTATATCTCCCTTCTTTCTACTCATTTTGCTGCTTCTTCCTCAGTCCCTTCTTCTGGGGGCCTGGGTTCAGGGCCTTTTGAAACCAAGCAGGGGGAGATGTTCTATTAAAAAGCTCCAGCAGCAGAAGATCCAGCTCCTCCAGCAATGACAGTTCTACATGTAGAAATTCTAGTAGAGATCTTTGAGATTTTATTTGAAGATACAAAGATTATTTGTTTTGAAGATTATTCATTAGATATAAAAATAAACATTGTTGGTGATTTTATTATAAATCCCACAATTGATATAGTTTCTTTATTGCATTCTTTTGATTCAGTTCACAACAACAATCTTCCATCTTTTGTTGATTCAGTTCCAGCTTCTTAAAAAGCCATAGTCTGTTATACAACACCTATTAGTTCTAAAGTTTTTGAATAACTGATGAATATTTTCGCTAAGTCTAAACTTGATGCGGATTCATTCTACATTTTATCATAACTATGTAGATGGGCATAAGCTAGCTTAAATTATCTTTCAGGTAAGTGCACCTATCAATCATAGTATAAGAGAAATCTACATCTCGTATCGTATTCCACAGGGTCATTTCAACTATTCGTACTCACTCTCACTCTATTATCATACCTAAACTTAAAATTGCGTGCTAATATAGATTAATCCTAACTATGACTATTCGGATAAAAATTGTATTGGAGAGTTACAAAAATAATTTCAAGTCGAAAGTTAAGAGCATTCAATGAACATAATCACTTTGTGTAATCATGAAATAACCAAACTATCAAATTCATTGTATTGTAAAGGGTTAAATTAATTATTAAATTCTCTCTCGAGCAATTTAAAATCTAAGTTAAGTTAAGTAAATTTTCTCTCGAACAATTTACAATACTCAAATGTTATTGAATGAAATAACCTATCTAATACATGGATTCATGAAGCTCTATCTCTAAAATACCATAATTCCATTCATTCGTATTCTAATTTTCCAAGAAACATGTCTCTCGAACATGATTTTTGGAAAACAAAGAGAAATAACACATAAATATGAAGATTTAGACATCATCCAAACAATCCAATTTCTCAATCTAGACATTTGGAATTCATGTAAAAATACATAATCATTCATAATAAGGATAATTCTCAATGTTTGCAAGCCCATATACGAATAAAATACAATGAAATTGACTAAAACAAAATGATACATGATTACTAACTTGTTCAAACACATTGTTCATGAAAATTAAAAGATAAATAAAGTTGGATTACCAAGAGAGATACAAGATTAAATGAGATAAATTAAAGAATAAATGCATACAAATATCTCCTTCAAGCCTTCCTTCTCTTGGGTACTCCACTTTCGTTCTCCAGAAAAATCTCCAAGCAAAATAATCCAAAAAGTGCAGAATAAAATTTTCTCCAGGTTTTTATAGTCCAATAGCAAACATGGTCGAACACGGGTGCCGACACGGCCGTGTTGCAGGCCGTGTCGGCAGTTCCAGGGCAGTTCTACACGAAAAGACGTGTTTGATCATGGGCCGTGTTGGATCACACGGGTACTGACACGGCCGTATTCTGGAACACGACCGTGTTGTTCTTCATGTTCTTCAGATACGGGGCTGGAAAATTGTTTCAGCTGGGATGGAACACGGGTAGGCACACGGCCGTGTTCCTACCCGTGTTTGAGCAATTCTTCTCCTGTGATCAGTCCTGTTGGCCCCGTAAACTCCCCTGTTTGCTCCAAGACTTTTAGTTCCACTGGCTAGTTGTACCTGCATTAGAAAAATGACATAGTAAGGGAGAAGTTCAATACATAAAATAGTAATAACTTTAAACTATGCTCTACTACTCATGACAATACCAATTCTCAATTATTTAGTGCAATTACTTGAATAAAGAGGTAGAAAACAGCGGACATGATTACAATTATTATAATAAAAATCTATCATAATTGTAATCATCACACATCCCCAGACTTAAGTGTTTGCTTGTCCCTAAGCAAATTAATTCAAACAATTGGGTTTCCAATACATAATTCTTCTTCCGCACACTGATTGTTTTGAATTCGAATAGAGATTTGATGCTGCAATTATATAGGAAATAGTATAGCAGACTTTTCTAAATATAACTTTTTCTTAAAAATTTCTCCAATACATATCTTAACTACTTTTCACTCTTTCTTAGAATTATAATTATAGTTATCCATAACTATTGTAAGGAGAAAATAACAATCTTGATAACATATGTATTTGTCATTCACCAAGTTTAAAAATCTCCCTATTGATAATCATACACTTTCCTTTACACACCCTCTCGATAGCACTAATGAGAATTAGTAAAGTTGGATCCTTAGGACTTGTATGGTGGTGTATTGTTTTGGCTTAGGATAGGTGATTATAGGTGGGGTAAGCAAAAAACTAGATCACAATTGAGCCCTTTTGTATGATAAAGACCTTTAACATACATTGATATTTTATGAGCACCCCCAGACTTTGCACGCATTATAATTCCCTTATTTTTGAGGAAGAATACTCTATATTTTTTCTTAACCAAGGGTCCATAGTAGGGATCATTCCGAATGGGTGCAAGTGTACACTCACTCAGGCCACATATCACTATGTTATTTTTTTTCGTTTTCTTTTAGGGACTTCATAGTAGGGATCATTCCGAATGGGTGCAGGTGTACACGCTCACTCAGGCCACATATCACTATGAAAAAAATACAAACCATAAAAACAACTTCATTTCATGACGATCTTAATGATAGGTGTGCTACTAGACGAGAATTGGCCTTGGTCCATTTTAGAGGTGGAGTATTACAAAAATATAGGGATAAGGTCCAAATTGGGTGAGCAAGGGTATAATGTTTAAGGTTTTGGGATTAAACGGCTCAATCTATCCAAAAGGAGGCCTAAGTCATTTCCACCTTTACTAATTAACATGTGCAAAAGGTTTGAGGATCGCTAGTAAGTTCTAGACACCAATAGAGAAAATTTTTGTTATTGTTGATCTACTAATACAAAATTATCAAAACATTACACTCATCGACTCACTTTAGAATAGATAAATATTTTTTTTCCTAAAATGGAGTGATTATTAGTTAATAATATAAAGGACAATCTTTTTAAACCAAATTATATGGAGAAAAGTCATCTAATGAATTTCTATACGTAGTTACTAATCAACAAATTTGAACACGAATTCAGTTTAATCAGCGTGCGAAAATGAATTAGATAGTTATATTCCCAATGAGTGAAGTAATGAAAGCTTAAAGAGAAGTAATCAAATTTTTCGAGGGGGTGTAGTGTATAAGGAAATATAGAGTATTATGATAAAGAGAAAATAAGTAATTGTAATCATGTATTCCACTGTCAATACTCATTATAAAAATACAGCATACCCCCAGACTTGAGTTGCAATGTCCTCATTGCAAACAAAAATTAAACCAAGGGGACATAAATTGCACTACATAAAGAACTGATGAGCATGAATATAAAGCATCGAAACAGGAGCAAAAATCTAAAATAAAATAATTTTTTTTTTATAGATATACCGATCATACAAATACTAGATGATAAAACAATACTAAAGATATAGCACTACAGAGTCAGATATGCAAAGCCAGATGTATCAGAAATACATAGGTGTGTCATCTTGATCAGTCGGATCATCCTGAGGGTGAGATGGACGAGGAGCTGGTCGCGGTGGGCTGGTAATCCCCATGTGCTGCCGGATTTGATACATGACGTCCTCAGTCCGTCGCTGCTGCTCCTCGATACGATGAAGGCGCGGCGACAACTGAGTGTCATAAAAACGCTGCAACTCCTGAGCAAATCGAGACTGTCGCTGAGGCTGGGCAGATGATGACTCCCCCTGAGTATGCGTCGAGCGGGCAGGTGGAATGAGTGGCTCATCGAGATCTGGATCGACCTCATCGTCGTCGTCGTCGTGGATATGAAGGCCACGAGCCGCAATGGTATATATAGTCCCTCCTCGGCCTTGACGAGCAGTAACGAGGCGGATGGCTCGAAGACTGGCTATGGTGATAGGCACAGTTTTCGATACCACCGCCATCGGGGGAAGAGGTAAAAAGATGCCCATATTATTTGTTAGACGGGTGATGTAGGGGGCTACACAGATAGACCCGACGCGGGAATTCTCCGCCTGATGAAGAATAAAATGAGCAAGCATATAGCCCAAATGGATAGGGTAGCGTCCTGTCATGCTATATAGATAAAGAATGTCCTGTCGACTCACAACACCGGAGCTTTCGCCCCGGCCGCTCAGTGTATGGCTAAGTAGGTGATGAATATAATGTACGGCGGGGGAAACCAATTTTGAAGCCTTAGATCTCTTGGCTTCGTAGGCGTTGGTGTCGAAGGATAGACGTCGCCAAACATCACCTGCCTGGACGCGACTGGGGAGATCAAATTGCAAATCAGAGTAGGCGGCACTAAGGAGGAATGCCTCGTCGTATACTCCTAAATGCTGTGTAAACTGGTAGAGAGAAAGAGTGTAGAAGGTGCCCCCCACTCGAAAAGAAATATTCCCCTCTGTTGGTCTTCCATCATCGGCCACACAGGATCGAAGGTTCACATAGAAGGTGGATAAAAATTCGAGTGTAAGCTCTCTAAATCCTAACTCTTCTATGGCAAAAAACCCTTGCCACCCCACTACAGAGATCAAATCCCTCACAGTATCCGCTAGACCTATAGTTTCTAGGACATCCCAGTCTATGATTCGTATGTCCTGATACTTCTTGGCTTGTAGCCGATTATAACGGTTTGTGTGGATAGGGTCGGTGAAAACTAGTGGCTGAGCGACGTCGCGTCTCTCGGTAGATAATGCTTGAAGATCCGGGCGACGTCGGCGACCACCTTGGCTACGTGATGATGCCATGATCTGAAAATAAATAAATAAATAAAAATCTAAAGTAAATTAAGAAGGAGAATAGAAATAGAAATGATCAAGAGGAGATTGGATGGAAATAACCCAGGAGTTTTACCGATTATGTTGAGCGCGAAGAAATGAGACGATTCCGCGAATTTTGGAGAAGAAGAGGGATTTCCCGGCTGGAATGGATGCAGGAATGGGAAGAGGAGAAAGTGGGAGTGATGAAGAGAATGGAAAATTTTGCCCCCTATAAAAAGAAGTCAAACACGGGTGCACACACGGCCGTGTGTGTACCCGTGTTGAGGAATCGTTCTGCGCGGGAAACACGGTCTTCAAGGAGACGTGTGGTCAAATCGCGGGAAACTGCCCGTGTCAGTTGGACACAGTCAACAATACGGCCGTGTCCCCTGCCCGTGTGGTCAACCCTGGATCGGACACGATCAAGAACACGGGTTGGTGGAAACCCGTGTACTTCTCTGACTTGAAACAATTAAATTCGTTGTTTCGACACGGGTGAGCACATGGCTGGGTGGACAGCCGTGTATATTACACACGGCTATGTACACGGCTTGGTGGAAACCCGTGTACTTCTCTGACTTGAAACAATTAAATTCGTCGTATCGACACGGGTGATCACATGGCTGGGTGGATAGGGCGTGTGCTAGACACGGCCATGCACACGGCCGTGTGCATGGCCGTGTACACTTTTTAATTAGTGATTTCTCCTGATTACGGAATTTATTTATTTTTAATTAAAGTTTCATGAAAATTTTTATTTTCCTATATAGACAAGATACTATACTATTCTATATATTCTCTTAGTCTAGGTGAAGGCATGATTCTAGTCGAATAAGTTCTTGGGGAAGTGCACTGTTATAAAGCTTTAACCGGTGCCCATTGACTTTAAAATCTCCCTTTTCAGGGTGAGTTAGTTCGACGGTGCCATAGGGAAAAACTTCTTTAACCTGGAACGGTCCGGACCACATAGACCTAAGCTTCCCGGGAAATAAACGCAGTCTAGAATTAAAAAGGAGCACCTGATCACCCTTGTTGAATGTTTTGGTTTTCCGGAGGTGACGGTCATGAAATAGTTTGGTTTTCTCCTTATAAATTTTGGAGTTCTCATAGGCCATAGTCCTCCATTCATCTAGTTCATTAAGTTGAAGTTTACGTTTTTCCCCTATAGAATTTGTATCAAAATTTAGAGAGCGTATTGCCCAATATGACTTGTGCTCTAATTCTATAGGTAAATGACAAGATTTACCATAGACTAATCTAAAGGGAGTGGTACCTATAGGCATTTTAAATGCGGTCCTATAAGCCCATAAACAATCGTTTAGTTTCCTAGACCATTGTTTTCTATTCCCCTCTATAGATTTTTCTAGGATGCGCTTAAGTTCTCTATTGAATACTTCAACTTGGCCACTAGTTTGGGGATGATATGGTGTAGCTATCCTATGTGTGACTCCATACTTCTGCAATACCTTATCTAACTGTAGATTACATAAGTGAGAACCCCTATCGCTAATAAGTGTTCGTGGTGTGCCAAATCGCGCAAATAGAAATTTCAGGAATTGGATTACTACTCTACTATCATTAGTAGGTAAAGCTTGCGCCTCAACCCACTTTGATACGTAATCTACGGCCACCAAGATATACTTATTCCCGAATGAAACTGGAAATGGACCCATAAAGTCTATCCCCCACACATCAAACACTCCACATTCAAGGATAAAATTTTGCGGCATTTCATGTAATTTAGAAATATTACCTGATTTTTGACAAGAGTCACATGAAAGCACATACCTTTGGGCATCCCTGAATAGAAGGGGCCAATAAAAACCCGAATCAAGAACCTTTTTCGCAGAGCGATTTGCTCCATAGTGACCACCAGTAGGACCTGAATGACACTGCTCCAGGATTCTCCACCCTTCCTCGGCGGATACACACCTTCGGATCACGGAATCTGCACATATCCGAAAAAGAAAAGGGTCCTCCCAAAAGTAATATTTCAAGTCGGAGAAAAATTTCTTTTTCTGTTGATATGAAAAATCCTTTGGGAGGACCTTAGCCACAAGATAGTTTGCATAATCTGCAAACCATGGATAATCATTATTAATTTTCGAAGATAAGGCAAATAACGATTCCTCAGGGAACATATCTGAAATTTCAGACTCATCTAACGTTGCTCGTAACGGATTTTCTAAACGTGAAAGATGGTCTGCCGCTAAGTTTTCTGCTCCTCGTTTATCCCTAATTTCCAAATCGAATTCTTGCAATAAAAGTACCCAACGGATTAAACGAGGCTTAGCTTTCGCCTTGGCTAGCAAATATTTAAGTGCAGAGTGGTCCGTGTAAACTACCACCTTGGACAATGTTAAATAGGATCTAAATTTATCAAAAGCGAAAACTACTGCTAGAAGTTCTTTTTCAGTAGTAGTGTAATTCTCTTGTGCATTATTAAGTGTTTTACTAGCATAAAATATAGGATGAAAATGTTTGTTTCGGCGTTGTCCTAAAACAGCTCCTACCGCAAAACTGCTAGCGTCACACATAATTTCAAATGGCTGAGTAAAATCAGGCGCTATCATAATAGGAGAATTAACTAATCTCTCTTTTAAGAGCTCAAAAGCATGTAGACACGCTTGATCAAAGAGAAACGGTGTATCCTTTTCTAATAGTCTCGTAAGTGGTTTAGCAATTTTTGAAAAGTCTTTAATAAACCGGCGGTAAAATCCGGCGTGGCCTAAAAAACTTCTCACTGCCTTAACGGATGTGGGTGGTGGTAACTTTTCTATCGTTTCTATCTTCGCTCTATCTACATGAATTCCCTGATTGGAGATTTTATGACCTAATACTAACCCTTCTTGCACCATAAAATGGCACTTCTCCCAGCTAAGTACTAAGTTCGTCTCCTCACATCTCCTTAGAACCTTCTCTAAATTATTCAAACATAAATCAAATGCATCTCCAAAGACGGAGAAGTCATCCATAAACACTTCCATGATATCTTCAACATACTCGTTGAAGATAGCTAACATGCATCTTTGGAAAGTAGCGGGGGCATTACAAAGACCGAATGGCATACGCCTATAGGCAAAGGTACCGAATGGGCATGTGAACGTGGTTTTCTCTTGGTCTTCTGGGGCTATTGGGATTTGGAAATACCCAGAAAGTCCATCTAGAAAACAATAATATGAATGCCCTGACAAGCGTTCTAATATTTGGTCAATAAAGGGTAAAGGGAAATGGTCTTTCCTAGTGGCATCGTTTAATTTCCTGTAGTCTATACAGACACGCCAACCTGTTACTGTTCGCGTTGGAATTAATTCATTTTTATCGTTTGCTACCACAGTTAAACCACCCTTCTTAGGAACCACTTGGACAGGACTAACCCATGAACTATCGGAAATAGGGTATATCATACCAGCGTCTAATAATTTAACAATTTCAGCCTTAACTACCTCTTTCATATTAGGATTAAGCCTACGTTGCGGTTGAATAGATGACTTATAGTTTTCTTCCAAAAGGATTTTATGAGTGCAAAAACTAGGATTAATACCTTTTATATCAGAGATTTGCCATGCTATTGCACCTTTACATTTCTTTAACACAGTTATTAATTTAGCTTTTTCAATTTCAGAAAGATTAGAAGAAATAATAACTGGGTAAGAAGAGTTAGTTCCTAAGAATGCATACTCAAGATGATCCGGTAATTTTTTTAATTCAACTACAGGTGGATCCTTAGTATTATTCTTATGAACTTCATTATCTCCTTTTGTAAGTAAGTTATATTCAGTATTTCCATTCATCGAAACAGAGTTATCTAGAAAAAGTAAATGATCAACAATATCTTTACTAGTTTCGTCTTCTAGAAAACAATTAGTAATGCAAATATCTAAAGGATCTTTATAATAAAAATTAGAATCAATTGAAGACAATAAGTTGTCAACACCATGAGAAAAATAGCAACAATCATCACTATCTAAAGATTGTTTCATAGTATTGCCAATTTGAAAAGTGACTTCATCCTCCCCTACTCTCAAAACTAATTTACCATCAAAAACATCAATAAGAGCTCTAGAAGTGGCTAGAAATGGGCGACCAAGTATAAGTGGTACTTCGATATTTTCGTCCATATCTAAAATAACAAAATCGGCAGGAAATATAAATTTGTCTACCTTAACTAATACATCCTCCACTATACCTCTTGGGTACTTAACCGACCGATCTGCTAATTGAATACTCATCCTAGTCGGGCTAAGTTCTCCAAGGCCTAGTTTCAAATATAATGTATAAGGCATCAAATTTATACTAGCTCCTAAATCCGCTAAAGCTTTATTAACTTGCAAATCACCGATTAAACATGGAATTGAAAAAGAACCGGGATCCTTAAGTTTTTGTGGTAATTTATTTTGTAAAATAGCAGAGCATTCTTCACTAAGTGTGACTAACGATAATTCTTCTATTTTCTTTTTATTAGAAATTAAATCCTTCAAAAATTTAGCATACTTAGGCATTTGAATAATATCAGAAAAAGGTAAATTAACATGCAATTGTTTAATCGTATAAACAAATTTACCATATTGTGCATCCATGCGCTCCTTGTTCATCTTTGCTGGATATGGTACGGCTGGTTGATATTCCATCGGTGTCACGTTCGATGCTTCTCCACTAGACTCCTCTTGAGGTGCATCCGGTGCAAGCCTTGGGTCTTGTAACTCCTTCCCGCTCCTCAACTGAATTGCTCTTGCATGTTCCTTTGGGTTTGTCTCAGTATTTCCTGGAAGTGTTCCTTGTTGTCTCTCTGATACCATCCTTGCCAACTGCCCAATCTGATTCTCCAAATTTCGAATAGAACCCTCTTGATTACGGAAGGCAACATCGGTAGTTTGCATGAACTTTGCAAGGACATCTTCCAATGTTGGCTTCCTTGGCTCCAATTGTTGTTGTTGTTGTTGTTGTCCAAACATGGGTGGTTTACCTTGGTTGCCTTGCCCTCCCCAAGAGAAATTGGGGTGGTTCCTCCATCCTTGATTGTATGTAAAACTATATGGGTTGTTTCCTGGATTGAAAGGTGGTCTAGGATTATTACCCATGTAGTCTACATGTTCTTGCACTTGAGGTTCACCACTAGGGATTCCAACAAGGGAGGGGTCCCATTGTTGAGGTACCATTGGTGGTGGCGCTAAAGAAAGGTTGTCCATCTTTTGATGGAGCTTCTCCACTTATATTGCTAAGGCTGTAACGACATCCACTTCATACATTCCGGCGGGCTTGGTAGACTTCGGCCGCACGGTAGTCCATTGGTAGCTATTCATTGCCATTTCTTCTATCAACTGCTGGGCTGCGTCAGGTGTCTTATTATTCAAGGTGCCTCCACTAGCCGCATCAATCATCTGTTTGGTGGCTGGATTTAGACCATTGTAGAAAGTCTGAATCTGAAGCCAAGAAGGTAAGGCATGATGGGGGCATCTCCTTAATAATTCTTTGAATCGTTCCCAAGTATCGTACAATGATTCAGCCTCCACTTGAACATACGTAGAGATGTCGTTCCTTAACTTTGCGGTCTTTGCCGGTGGAAAATACTTCATCAAAAACTTCTCAACCATCATGTCCCAAGTAGTAATGGATCCTTTAGGTAACGAATTGAGCCACTGCTTTGCCTTATGCCTCAATGAGAATGGGAACAATCTCAATCGAATGGCATCATTGGAGACACCATTAATCTTGAAAGTATCACATATCTCTAGGAATCCGGCTAAGTGTGTATTGGGATCCTCGTCTTGTAAGCCATCATATTGAACATATTGTTGGACCATTTGTATCACGCTCGGTTTCAGTTCGAAATTATTGGTTGGAATAGGTGGTCGAACAATGCTTGACCCAGTTCCTTGGAGATTGGGTCTAGCAAAGTCAGACATGGTTTGCTCATTTTGGTTGGCCATGGTATCTAGATCTTCAGGATGGTGTTCTCCTTGATTCACTGTTTCTTCTTCTCTCAGATCGTCTACAATATCTGTGGTGTTAATACCCACGTCTCTGTGATTGGTGTTGTGAATAATTCGTTCCGGTTCAGAATGAAATGGTTCTAACCCAGAATTTCTTGCCCTGGTCATAGACTAACAGACTACAAAACAGAGATTAAATAATATAATTTTACTTTAAACTAATCTACAAAGATTTATTAGTAAACAATAATGGTAGATTAATAAAGTTAAAGCTTTCAAAATATTGAAAAGATTCCCCGGCAACGGCGCCAAAAACTTGATGAATATTTTCGCTAAGTCTAAACTTGATGCGGATTCATTCTACATTTTATCATAACTATGTAGATGGGCATAAGCTAGCTTAAATTATCTTTCAGGCAAGTGCACCTATCAATCATAGTATAAGAGAAATCTACATCTCGTATCGTATTCCACAGGGTCATTTCAACTATTCGTACTCACTCTCACTCTATTATCATACCTAAACTTAAAATTGCGTGCTAACATAGATTAATCCTAACTATGACTATTCGGATAAAAATTGTATTGGAGAGTTACAAAAATAATTTCAAGTCGAAAGTTAAGAGCATTCAATGAACATAATCACTTTGTGTAATCATGAAATAACCAAACTATCAAATTCATTGTATTGTAAAGGGTTAAATTAATTATTAAATTCTCTCTCGAGCAATTTAAAATCTAAGTTAAGTTAAGTAAATTTTCTCTCGAACAATTTACAATACTCAAATGTTTATTGAATGAAAGACCCTATCTAATACATGGATTCATGAAGCTTTATCTCTAAAATACCATAATTCCATTCATTCGTATTCTAATTTTCCAAGAAACATGTCTCTCGATCATGATTTTTGAATTACAAAGAGAAATAACACATAAATATGAAGATTTATCCATCATCCAAACAATCCAATTTCTCAATCTAGACATTTGGAATTCATGTAAAAATAAATAATCATTCATAATAAGGATAATTCTCAATGTTTGCAAGCCCATATACGAATAAAATACAATGAAATTGATTAAAACAAAACAATACATGATTACTAAATTATTCAAACACATTGTTCATGAAAATTAAAAGATAAATAAAGTTGAATTACCAAGAGAGATACAAGATTAAATGAGATAAATTAAAGAATAAATGCATACAAATATCTCCTTCAAGCCTTCCTTCTCTTGGGTACTCCACTTTCGTTCTCCAGAAAAATCTCCAAGCAAAATAATCCAAAAAGTGCAGAATAAAATTTTCTCCAGGTTTTTATAGTCCAATAGCAAACATGGTCGAACACGGGTGCCGACACGGCCGTGTTGCAGGCCATGTCGGCAGTTCCAGGGCAGTTCTACACGAAAAGACGTGTTTGATCATGGGCCGTGTTGGATCACACGGGTACTGACACGGCCGTGTTCTGGAACACGGCCGTGTTGTTCTTCATGTTCTTCAGACACGGGGGCTGGAAAATTGTTTCAGCTGGGATGGAACACGGGTAGGCACACGGCCGTGTTCCTACCCGTGTTTGAGCAATTCTTCTCCTGTGATCAGTCCTGTTGGCCCCGTAAACTCCCTGTTTGCTCCAAGACTTTTAGTTCCACTGGCTAGTTGTACCTGCATTAGAAAAATGACATAGTAAGGGAGAAGTTCAATACATAAAATAGTAACAACTTTAAACTATGCTCTATTATTCATGACAATACCAATTCTCAATTATTTAGTGCAATTACTTGAATAAAGAGGTAGAAAACAGCGGACATGATTACAATTATTACAATAAAAATCGATCATAATTGTAATCATCAATAACTTATGATAAGTTTTTCAGTTTTTGATATTTTTATAGAGTCAATAACTAATTCAGAGACAAAGGCTTTTTCTCCTCAAAATTTTAGCTCGGCTGAGTCTCCCATGTCATGTCTTGATTAGATCTTGTTTCAAGATATGGAAGAAGAGAGTGATCAAGTATTTACTGAAGTTGTAGAGCCAAAGAGTCAAGAACAGCCTCAGGCTCACCCAATCCTCGCAGATGATATGCTGAAACAAAATCATGCTCTCTATGATAATCCTACAAATACTTCTGATGATGATGAAAATTCAGATGACTCTGAGGATACTAGTTCCAAAAAGAGAAAAACAAAGAAAATGGCTCCTCCGAAGGTTTCTCTTAAACCCACTTCAACTTCTGACACTCCTTATTAAATTCTTGCATAATATAACTCTCACTCCAGACTCCCCTCACTGGAAGAGATATTCCAAGAATGAAATGAAAGCAAGGAAGAAGAGCAGGAGATACTCTCCTCCACCAAAATTGAGGAGAGGTCCTCCTCCTCCTGTAGCTGGATCCTATGGAAAAGTTTCTCAAGGTCAAAGATCTACTTCTCACTCCTATAAATCTATATCAACTCAAAGCAGCAGAACAGGCCCTCTAGATCTCACACTCAATCTAGAAGAAAACAGCAGTAGCAGCAATCTGACAGTCTAAGTAGCCACCAAAAAGTTCAAGATATTCATAAATCCAGTCCTGAAGGGCCTTTATCTCCGTGTGTGATCCAGAGATGGATCCTAATTTTAGGATGGCCAGGTTCAAAAAACTAATAAGACTTTCTCAAATAAGGAAAGCTAAAGAAGAAGTACAAGATATTTCTCAATATACTACTATGTATTCTTACAGGAAGAAAGATTTGGAACAATAGCAGGTATAAAATTACTTTAATGTTGATACATATATATCTTTGCATTCTGAAGGAGTTGTACCTAGAGCTGCTTTAGTGACAATTCTTAGAGCGGATAAAGGAAAGCTATGTAAGAGCAGAAGGCTCATCTTCACCAAACCTTGAACGGGACTCTCAAGACAACATGAATGGAGTTTTCAAGTGATCCAAAAGTTTTTGTTTTCTTTTTTTTTTTTGGACAGGGAGGGTGTTTGATCCAGTCAACAGATGCTGAAGTTTGATAGGGGAACCAAACGGATGAAGACTGAAAGAA